>PKRV01002753.1:1748133-1960774 GCA_003709505.1 Hyphantria cunea
GTTTGAAAAATTTTTCCATTAAACTTATATTTTTGTTATAATTACATAAATTAAAACTAATCATTTCAAAACTGCTGCAAAAATCCTGGCCCTAATTATACTTTTAACATTTTTCATCATTATATAATTTCATTAATTCTATTTATGTATGTTTTGTACAGTGAGCAATGCCAAGAAAACGCAAAGGGGCTGATTTGAGCCGCAGTACAAGTAAAGCTCGAAACTTGCGAAATAGCAGATCCGAAAGAACAGAAGAACAAATCCAGCAACAAAATACTGATGCACGTGTCAGAATGGCGCAATTGCATCAAGAAGAGCCAGAAGATACACGAGCTGAACGCAATGAAGTCAGAAGATTAGAACAACAGCAATCACATTAAGGAAATATCAATGATTGCTTACTTCAGTATTATGTAAATAATAATTTTAAAAAGAAGATGACAAAGTTTATACTGATTGCAAGGTAACGCCTATAATACCTGCATATATGCTAAATATTATGAGTAATTTAATATATAATATTTAATTCGTGCAATTTAGACCTTCTAAACGCTGGCGACATACCCACGTGGCTTGAACTTGCCAGCCATGTCACCGGCATAGAGGATAGGAGGTTGTAAGGGGTGATTTTGAAATTGATTGTCATCAACCAGTAATTCTTTCCAAAGTCAATATGCGCTTACGGTGGTTATTCATAGTAAGAATAAAGCTTTCAGTTTATTTACATAATACTTAAGATGTCAGAGCCCCTAAGTTGACTATTTGAAAAACATTAACGTAATTAGAAAAGTAAATAAAGGTTCATCAAAACGTTAAGTCACGAAGTCAAAACTAAATAATATAAGAGAATATACTAACTTTTAAACTTTTACGTTTCATGCTATAATAATTACTTTAACAAGAATTAACGCGGCCATCCTTTTAAAGGTCACATGCCTCTGATTCGCCTAAAGTTACGACGGGCACTGGCCGTGGTTACAGGCTGATTGAGTGAGGAGTCAGCCTGTGACCGCGGCGAATATATGTGTATGTATGTAATACCTTTAAATAAGTGATCGCGTTAATTCTCGTGAAAATTCTTATTATAAGAGAATGGAATTGGATCTTGACGAACCCCGCAGATCATGAAAATAGTTGAAAAGTACCAGATCTTTTTAACGCCATCTATGGTAAATATTAGGTACTTTAATTATTAGCTACAAAACTATGTCTCATCTAGTTATAGTAGTCTTATATCAATGTAAGTAGTAGTCGGTCCATATAGAATTGCGTTTGACATTACAAGTCGCAACAAGTCCGTTTAGCCGCCTATTGTTCGAACCAGTTCAGCGTACATGATCGATGCGATGTACGTGCACAACATGGCGAAATATTCTCTATGAGAACATTCCGATATTTTTTTAATTTTTAATACCTTTACCTACTACTAGTGGTATAGTGATCAATTCTTTCTTATGTTGATTAGAAATAAACTATAATCATATATGCATTAGTGCTGTGTAGTTTAACCCTAAAAAGGTGTTCAGGTCTTAATGTCTATGAATGTTTTTATCAATATACATAAGATTAAATATAAAGAATATTAATATAAACAAATTTTCATCATCATCATCAACAGTTCAGTGCTGGGCTCTCTCCTCAGCTCGGGTCTGCTCTCAGAAGAGAGCTAAGGCCATACGTCACCACGCTGGCCGAGTGCGGGTTAGGGAATGGCAAGACAATGTTTTTGCTACGTAAATCTTGCCGTTGGATGTTTCCAAGCTTTACTACTATGATAACAACCGGAACCGACTGCTTAACGTGCCGGCGACGACGCTCATGGTATCATGGCACAGTCATGTACTGACTGCGCCGTTTTTGCTTACTTAATCGGTGATTGTTTCTAATCACCGAGTGCAACTAGCCTATGAGCGCCTATAAATCTACTCATATAAAGTATACTAATGATGAAATCAGTTTGAAATGAGAAAAATAATAATATTTGTGTATACTTTATATTTTAGGACATTTCTTGTTTTCACCATACTTCAATATAATCGATCATTCATCACTGAGGCTCGTGGCTCCTTAAAAAGTCGGTTTTTCTTCTCCATCTGATAAGATTCATCGCCTGATTGAAAGCGGCGCTGACAGATATATTCACATGTTTGGAGATCTGATACGGTTATCTCTTTGAGCTTCGACCTCGCGGTTATAACACGAGAAAATAAAAAAGGGCTTTTTTAGTTCGGATAAAGCGTGGACTAAAAGAAACACAAAAATTGCACCGGTTCACACTGAATGACATCACAGCACTAAGAAAAGATTGCCAGGCTAATTGGATAGCTATTTAAATAATTGGACTTTAAGTGGCGGAACATTTAAAATATCAAAAAGAAAAGGTATTCGAATTGCAATGATAGTAATAAATTTGTCTTAACATAAGTGGCAGTTTGATTTCCTCAATTTGCAATTACGGAAATTAACGAATACCTACGTATCCATATTATTTTTTAAAATATATTCTTATGCAGTATGGATTGATCTGCATGCTTATCTCAGTTGCTATTTTATGTTCAACATCTACATCAAATAGCTTCTACAATTTTTATGATACAAATATTTAGAAACAGATCAAGAAGTTCGTGTCTATGCTTTAAATATATTGATTTCTATTCCCTCCTCATTTTCGTTCGAGGTAAGTTGAGACAGTAGAGGTCAGTGGTGTTTCTTTTAGTACCTGTAAATGAAAGGGCTTGTCCACTTACAAGCGCATCCCAGGTTTTTTAGTGTTCGCCCATTCTTTAAAAGTCCCCAATTTCAATTCTTGACTCTACATCTTTTTTAGCCGTTTTGTTACCGCGTCGTGACTTACTATAAGTCAATCTTCAGTTATTTATAATATTATTTTTAAATAACAACCAATTAAAACAGTCATTATATATTAATTAATTATATATATTATATATTAACTAACAAATAAGTAAAGTCTGGTGACCTTCGATGTCGTAAGACTGTTGGATTAGAAAAAACATACACAAATGCAGTTAAATGAAATAGATTTTTCAACGCCTTAGTAAAGTTTTATATCCTACACTTTATCGATTTTTATACCCTTATACCTATACTTATTTTTCCTCCTAACTCTGTTCCGCAGTATTTAGCTTTATGAGTTTATTAGATCCGGTACCCTCTTTCACGAAAATGATCTAATTTTCCGACCTTGACCCGGTTCGAACCTCAGCTCGCTAGACCTGTGCATTCTGTAATCACTAAGCAACATATAATGATTTTATAGCCTTCTTGAATATGAAGTTATACAACTATTTCACTAATACATGTTATTAATGATTTGAATACCTAATAAGAAATTGATTTTCTATATCTAGTTTTCACAGCGCTGTTTGGAAATTAAAAATTATAATATTTTTTTGACATTTGCTGTGCTGGAGTTTATACTATGGGTACTAGACAAGTGATGTAAATACGTATACCTATATACTTTTTTTGTAAATTCATATATATTAAATATTAGACACAACCAAAAGTCGAAACAAATATTTGGAGATAGTACAAACATTTAAGTTGGAACCCTGAATCGAATTCAGGACCTCAAGCACAGCAGTCGCATACGCTGTACCGCCTAGGCAGCCAAATAAGAATGAATACATTTATGTAACTTTAAGAATTTTATGCTGTTGGAATTCCGAATAAAACAAAATACCTAGTTATTTCTACATAACAAAAGTAAAGTGATAAATAAGTACTCGGAATATACTGCAGTAAGATATTTATCGAATCTGATCATTTCGATATCGAATCATAATCGATACAGCTCTCTCTGCTCTCTTAACCTATTGGAACGATATCGGTTTTATAGGGTAAACTTCTGAGAGCTTATTATAAAAGATATTGGAGTAGGTAGCCTACTATCACTATTTGATTAAAATTATTTATCATAATAATATTGCCCTATATAATAGTCGGAGAAATTAATAAAACGCAAGTAATTATTTTTATAAAACAGACTAGATAAATAAATACGATTTAGTGGTCTGAAACAAGCCAATTTGCTTGTGACTAGAGCCAATGCTATGGTCTCATTACTGTTGCATATACTATGTACATATGTAGTAAAAACAATCAGAACTTTCCAGTCGGCTAAGTAAATTCATATGCAAGTCTTATTAGGTACAAGATAACTGCATGCATGTATGTGTTGATAATGCACAACACTTCAGCTTTTAGATACTGATGTTTCTACAATGGGTAATAAGACCGGCATTGAGCAAAACAAACGAATTCGTATAAATAACAATATTCTTTTGTACAATACTCATAAGAAAGACGTCCCTTTCTTTTATAAAATAATTCTAATATAAATAACAAAGGAACAACAGGTATTCTGATTGACACACTCACACCTCCACATTCTTTCCTTGAAATCTTAAGACCCACGCAAATTGACATCACGCCTCAGATTACCTTATAACACAAAGACTATGACGCACGAAACATTTCTTCTATTATATCTTATAGGAAAATAGGACATCCCTCAACAATAGGGGATCAAATTACTTTTTAAGTCCTCAAAAATAATATAATGTATATGATTGTCATGTATTTTCTTAGATGTTAAACATAATTAATTGTCAAATCAACCGCCTTAAATAGACGATTGCAGGACATAAGCTTCTTTTTAGGGGCGAATGTTTGGGCCTGTTATTACTAGACTTGACAGACTGACGGGTCTAATAGATTTGTGTTAAGTTTTCCTTTCCCGTATAGTGTGGTTATTCTGTATAGCTTACTCGCTTACGCCCTAGTTTTAACTAGAGATAGGGGAAAACAGCCTGAATTTACCTTAAAAATAGTATATTCAAGTTTTCGTTATAACTAGATTTAGGTTGTTGAGAAAGGCCATCAGTCACCTTTACGACATCCACGGGATGAATAAAGATGGTGACACAGCTTATTTTAAGGATTATTATGATAAAGAGGACATTAAGTGTCAAGCGGTACAATTATTGAAACAAATGATGTTCTCCTAGCCGATTTCGACTACGGCAGCAATCACAACTGATACTAGCTAACTAAGCAGGAGATATTATAGTGCACAAGTGCGTAAACACAGGTGCACTCTCTGTTCCCTTACTTTCATAATTCTAGGGGTTGGTTAAATAAGGGACGAAACAAATATTGCAGGTACTAATGATAGCGTTACTCGGTTAAACTGTTCAGTCACAATACTCGGGCGCGGATCTTTCAAATTTGTGTTGTTGTGTTTCAAATTGCTTCATGCAAAACGACTAATTAGTAGAAAATCCGGACTTCCTACGTGGGTCGTCTTATTTCAAAGTTTAAGGGTACATAGTTAAGATATTTGATTAAATTACTTATAAGATTATGATAACGTTGATGTAAAGTTGTATATAGTTAAGTTCACTTTGTTTATCATGGGCATATGAAGCATAGGCATACAATGATTAATCGATTGTATTTCAGGACATTTAATTTAGCGTTTTCCTGAATCACATTATTAGGAAAAAAAGAGTAGGTTTTCATTAAAATTTCAGGTTTCTCAACAGATAATATTTAATGTTTACTTTAAATAATATGATAATATTTTTTTTTACGTCGTTGAATGCTTTTGCCCACTTCGCTCCCCCCCTCGCCCCGCGGGGACATGGGGGTTCGCTTTGTGTGGGACTCCTGACTGACTCCAGCCAGACTACCCACTAAACCACCACGGTGTGCCACTCTGCGCCTGAGACGGGAGAGATCCGGTAACCGCTTTCTTACGCCATCCGGATGATGATATACTCCAACCTTATTGGTTGAAAAGGTTTTAACATCGATGGAATACATTACAAAATCATATCTACTTTATTGTAGTGGGTACAAGGAAATTTCTTAAATATTCCATTTGTAAAATATATTGAAAGTCAAGAGGCCTTAATATATTCTCTTTTGCGTATTTATACAATGAGTAGTTTACAAAAATGTAAAAAGCCCCCTATTGTCTCTCTAGCGACAGAATCTATATTTTTATAGAGGTTTGTAAACGTATTCGAATGTGTTTAGAAAAGAGAATCGTTACTATAGCTTTTACAAGCCTTACTTTTTGATTACAGTTTGATTGCAGTAGGCCATATTTCTTATCATCATCATCAGCCTATCGCAGTCCACTGCTGGACATAGGCCTTTCCAATTTCACGCCACTTAGTTTGATCTAATGTTCCCTCTATGAATAAGCATATTTCTTATAAGCGTAAGTAATTTATTTATATTATTGTTCCTTTGTAATGTACTAGCTTCTTGCTGCGGCATTGCCTGTATAAATGTCAGATATCACGGTGATAGTAATGGAGCAGTTGAACTTGAATTATTTAGATGTCGGTATAATTCAAAGTTTTTTGGCTATACCAACATCAAAAAAAGCTATAAAATTGTACAGTTTAGCATATAATATTTAAATGTTCTTTGATTAAATTAAGATATTATGGGTCTGGCATACCCTAATAGGGTAAAAGTCCCTAAAAAATAAAGAAAAAAAAAAAACACGGTGATATTTTTTCGGATAAACATATAGCACATTAGGAAAAGAATTTCCAAAATCGGTTAAGTAGACCTAGAGAGTACTAGTTATGCTTTGTAAAACAGATAGATTTTAGAGAAACATAATAATCACAAAATACTTATTTTGAAATCATTAGCTAATAGTGAAGTATACATTTTTATTCAATCCTTTTCAACAGGTATTTTAACCGATAGAATTTTATAAAGCGTTTAAATGTCAACGCCCCGGCATCTCAAATTGCTGGTGTTTTCGTAATATGTAATTGCTGAGTATTTTAACAGCCTCACGTTTAACAGATTATAAGTTTTATATTTTGTAAATATCGTCTTATTTTTTTTCTAGCATGCTCTTTATGGCCAAGTGGTCCTAGTTTCTTTGAAAACGATTTTTCTTCTATAAACTTTAAGATACATTTCATGTATCTTAAAGTTTATAGAAGGTTTATAGGTAAAGATACTTTTATGTAAACAAGTAATTAATTTAAAAAGTTTTTTTTAAACAAGCTTTAATAACTTCTTAATAAAAAAAATCTTTAAGCTCTTTCAGTTGATACCCCATATTGAGTGGGTTGTTCAGAAATATCTACGAAGCCATTTTGTTACGGCGGCCATTTTGGATTAAAAATAAACCGATTATATATAATTGTATTGTCATCAGAATTTAAGGTACATTGAAAATACCAGCTCAATCGGAAACCGGGCAGTGGATCAAATTTTACTTGCAACATTTATTAAAGATAAACATCGGGACAGGTGAAACTAAATGAAGCTTGTAAAAAAAGAACCTCCTTTCTGAAGATATGCATATTATATTACCGTGGAAGAGCCACGCTTCGGTATGCATGGGCCGGCTGGACCGGAGTGATACCACGGCCTCACAGAAAACCAGTGTGAAACAGTGCCAGCGCTGTGTTAATAATCCAACCATTCCCTTCACCCCCCTCCCCATCCCCCAAGGCCGGCAACGCACTTGTGATGCCTCTGGTGTTACGTGTGTCCATGGGCGCCGGTAATCGCTTACCATCAGGCGATACGTCTGCTCGTTTGCCCCCTAATCCATAAAAAAAAATATTACCAGTATTATACTGTTAAAGGTAGGTGTACACACAAATACTATATCATCAAATCGTGGTTAGCACTTCTATTTATCGTATATAGTTATAGTCTATTCCCTTTATATACCTCGTCAAGAAAATGTTTGCCCTTAATAGTACTCGCGGTAGTTTTTGTAGTTAACCAATTAGCTTCTAAACATTTATCATCAAGGTTTATATCTATCTAATACGAAATTCTTGTATCTGAATATCGGAAACGACTTCAGCTTTTTTTATAAAATTTAATATACAGAAGGTTTAGGAGCTTTAAGGTCCGATTTAGTTAGGATTCATTTTTAGATAATTTACTAAAAAAGAATACCAAATAATAAAAATAAGGAATAATAAGTGGGCACGATTATCACGATAACCGTTATATTTTGCCAGGTTTTTCTTAAACTATGTTAAAAGTAGGCACACAAAATGATCGTAACGAATGGCGTTCACGTTCTATATGTAAATCCTAAAGCAGCGTACGTAATAGATAGGTAATAATGCGTTAAATTAGCACAAGGTTGGCACTTATCACTATCAGACTGTAGACACACAGTCGACTTGCTAAGCTAATACATGTATCACGAGAACGATTGTTCGATATGTAAAACAATAAGAATATGTTACGCATGTAATATGTTACTAAACTAACTGTCATGCTTGGAAACACGTTCGAAGATCGCTATTAAGTTGAGTAACTTTTAATTGTCATATAACTTTTTTTAGAAACTCCCACGGACTATCACCCTACAGGGGTTTGCGGCGGGGCGGTGTGTCGAAATCGAACCGAATAAAAACACACGGTGTGCCACTTCGCGCCTGAGACGGGTGGGATCCGGGAGCTGCTGTTATTAACACGTCCGGATCCCTTCCAGAACTGTCATATACCTAAATCATTACTTTTTAAAGCTACATGATAGGCAATCAACAACACGTCAAATGTGAAAATTACGTACTAGAGCTCGTGTTTAGGTACTCTTGCGTATTATCAGAGTGACTTCATAATTGTGATAAATAAGCTAAATGTCTATATGTTGATGACTTGAAGTACTATGTAAGTACGTATACTTCTTGATACGTATACTCTCAGATAGTACCTGGATGACCAGACATAGCTTTGGTTTTTTTTAAAAAAAACGGTACATTTTATTTTGGTAAAGTTTCTATAACTAAATCCTAACTAGATTTATTAGTCGCCCCCGAAACCCCTGCATACAAAATTTTATGAATACCGTTTAATCTGTTACTGAAATATAAATTATAAACATATATACAAGAATTGTTTAAAGGTATTTTATAAGATGTACATATAGAAAAAATTTAATGAAAAAAATAATATTTAGATCTCGTATTTTTGTGCTTTCTATGTAAGCGTATAACAGCGCAGTATAAAAAATAAGATTATTTCTTCACGAATTGAATAAATTAACGTAATACGTACGTAAAGTAAATTTTCTCCAATTTTTATTATCTGTATAATTGGATATCGAGAGCCATCAATATCAAATAGAACACAATACCTTTCTACTTGAAAATGTAATTTTATTTCGTATGAATTCTTAAATATAGAAAATCTAAGTTAGCTGTTTTACACGATCATTAAAAATTGAGAGTAAGGACAATACCTGTGATTTTAGACTAAAAAAATCATACTTAATTATTATTTTATTAATATTATAAATTTGAAAGTAACTCTGTCTGTCTGTTACGCTTCCACGAATAACCCGCTGAACCGATTTGTATGAAATTTACTAGGGAGATTGTGTGATGCTTGAGAAAAGACATATTCAACCATTTAGCGCGATAACTAATACGATAGGAGCTGCAGGCAAAACTTGGTATACATATTAAGGTATACATAACAACATAAAACTTTGATAATAATAATGGCCCTCGGGGTATTATTAGGAATTTGATAAATTATTAAAAAAAAAACTGTGTTATCTGGTGCGACCTTCAAGCCTTCAAGAAAAAAGCGTACTCCTTAAAAAGCCGGTAATGCACTTCTGAAGACACTGGTGTCCATGGGCGGCGGTAATCGCTTACAATCAGGCGATACGACTGCTCCTTTGCCTACTATTCCATTTAAAAAAATCGTTTCAGATGAGGCGCGACAGTGGAACATACAAATATAAATAAACTATCAAAACCTTTCTTTTTGGTTCTGCCGTAGTCGGTAATAAAAAAAAAGATTAATCGAAGGTTGAGAGTATCACATATGGCTCAAAAGCTATGCTGTAAGGTAACCGTAATCGCGTCATCAGCGAAGTAGCATCCTTACGAGAAATTCCTTCACAGGTTACACAAGACTTCAACAGAGCACCAGGTAAATCACTACTTGTGGCCAAAAGCGTATAGCTTTAGTCGTTATCGATAACAAGGCACCATTGTTTTCACAGACTATAAATAAAACAAACCAAGTGCCTTTGCGTTGCACCAAGGGTTCCGTACAAACCTGTAGGTATATTATATGATGTAACTTAAAATAGCTTTTCACAATTTTTCCTTTATCTGTGCTATAAGACGTTGCTTCGTATAAAATTTCAAGATTCTGAGTTTACCGTAAGTACTCTGTTGATGCTCGGTTTTGATTCCCTTACGAGTGTCGAAAATTAGCAAAAGCCGCTATATCTTTTGATTGCGTTGACTTAGAAGTTTGACTTTTTCACAGCTCCTAGTTACAGTAGACGTATTTGGTGTGAATTTTAGCTTGATAGCTCCACGCGCTACTTAACAGACAGACAGACAGACGGAAAACAAAGTGATTCTATAAGGGTTCCGTTTTTTCCTAAAGAGGAACGGAACCATAAAAAGTGTAAGTTACACTTCTTTTATTCTTTAGTTGCTGTCTTCAAGTTAAGTTCAACATCAACAATCTACTGATTAACATAGCCATACGCCTCTCAATAGAAAGGAGATTTTGTGATTTGGTGTACTGTACCACGCTGGCCAGGCGGGTTAGTACAGACCGTACAGGGTTTCCGGATGGCATAAGAAAGCGGTTCCCGGATCGCTCCCGTCTCAGGCGCAAAGTGGCACACCGTGTGGTTTTAGTCGGTTCGACTCCGACACTACGCCCCGCCGCAAAGGCCGAAGGCCTGAGGGGATTTCCACACGTAAAAAAAAGACCGTACAGGGTTGATTTAAGTTTTTCTTCTCTATGCGTATCTTGTCAACTGTATTTTTTCTCGAGTCGTCTCTAAGGACACCCATGGGGCGAATAAGGGTGGTTACACTTCATATACTTAATCCGTCGCCACACGGATAAGTTACGGTAACCCATCTAAATACAGAATCAACTTTGTTTTCTCTGACCTTAATGTACTACAATGTATTAAAATACACCAACAAAAGACGTCATTAACTATTACGAAATCGATAACCGTAGAATGTATAAATGATAAATGTCAAGTATATGCAAATACATAACTTTAAATTTAATCTTAAAACAAATACAAATACTGATGTGTAAATATACCTAATGACGTAGGCCTACTATCTGATATGTGTATTTTATTTGTTACTTTAAAGAACAAGTACGAGTTCATCTCATATTAACTAGATCGTCATTGTAACTGCGTTCGATGTTGCGATTGGCCCGAGCTAAAATTTTCACCAATCAGTACGCGAAATGTATTTGCCATCGAAAGCAAGTTAACATGATACAAACTTGCTCTAGGCCTTGTGTGACGTAGGAGTTTGTTATCACATAGGCATATCAAGAGAACGAGGACACCGGCTCGAGAGAACCGAAGTGCAGTCGCACTATATTTAAAGCAATTCTACGTCATGTACGTAGCTCTTTATATCAATTACATTAATTCATCAAGTATTTTCCGGAACTAAGTTTGGATCGGTTGTAAGTCTACTACGACATGACTGAACTTCGATTTTCTACGTGGAGCGACTGTCATCGTAAATTTCCAACTCACTCAAGTATTAAGTATATCGAAGTTCTGTAGATAGATCGACTGTTGTCGAGATTTTAGCGTTCTAAGTATCCATAGTGAATGCTATCGATGTTCGTATGGCAACACAGTCTAACATGCTCTCTGAGGTACGAAGGCATCTCGATATGTTAAGAACAGTCATCCATTTATTGGCTTAGCTGACTACATTTTTTTTACTTTGAAATGTAGGCTCATATCTAAGTTGTAGCGTAGTGGTAGAGCCATTACGCTACCACTTAGATATGAGCCTCTATTTCATTAATAACTAGTATTCCACTACTGGGGCAAAAAGGTTCAGTAACGAATTTATGCGTGCAAGCCCCAACAATTAAATGCAAATGAGGTGGTGCAATTATTTACGTATATGACAGACTAAATGGGTGGTTTTATACAAGCGTAATCGTTAACTAGCTTTGAAACTTTTGCATTCTGTTGCTGCATATATTTACGGGGACTAACACAGTCAATTGCTATGCTTTTGAGTTTCCTGGTTGGAGTGAGTAGTGCCCGAAGTCACACGGTCCGGTGCGATTTTGAAATCAGAGTCATATGATTGTTTTTCTAGCAATATAACTTCTTAGCTTAGAGTTAATGTAAATTCTAAATTATTCACATAAAAAGCACGCATACTCTCACATTATAAATGTGTTGACTAGAAAATCAACATATAACTTATGCGAAAGTTATAATTTTGAAACATTATTTCATTATTCGAGCAACTTTTAAAGCTCAAAGTAAAAGGCAAATGTAAATAAATTTCCTAAATGTTTTAAAAATGTTAATTTGACACATTTCACATATGGACGTTTGGTCTCAAAGTGAAAAAGTGTATACTCTTATAATTAGAATGTTTATAATCATGTAAATATATTTATAAGCAAATATATGCTAAAACCACATTCAGAAGTAGCAAAAATGATCATCATCATCAGCCTATCGCAGTTCACTGCTGGACATAGGCCTCTCCAATTGTACGCCACTTGTTTTGATCTTTAGCTTCTCGCATCCAGTTTCTGCCAGCCGTCTTACGAAGATTATCACTCCACCTGGTCTGTGAATGTCCTATACTAGATTTGCCGAAACGCGGTCTCCACTCAAGAACTCGTTTACTCCAACTATAATCGGTTCTGCGACTAGCATGGCCAGCTCACTGCCACTTTAGCTTGCTAATCCTATGGGCTATGCCGATGACCTTGGCTCTCTGCCGGTTCACCTCATTCCTCATGCGATCCATTAGAGATACGCCGATCATAGCCTTCTCCATAGCACGCTGAGCGACTTTGAACTTGTGGACCAGCCGTGTCGTAAGTGTCCACGTTTCGGCTCCGTACGCTATGACGGGTTGGAAGTACTGATTCAAGACTTTTGTCTTTAGGCACAGTGGGATCCACGATGAAATAATAACGATGACTGCCTCGGTGGCACAGTGGTAGCGTATGCGAATGCTATTCTCGAGTCTCTGGTTCGATCGAAGTGGATGTTTGCAAGATCTACAAATATTTGTTTCGGAGTTTGGGTGTTTTCTTTGTATGATATGTATGTATATACAAAAAAAGTATTCATGAATTTAAATCAGTTGTCTAGTACTCATACTATACAAGCTCTGCTAAGTTTGGAACCAGATGGCGTTTTGTTTTAGATGTCAGAAATTGCATGTGAAGCAGCTGAAATACAAAGCAAGAGATTTCTCTACTCGTGCCAACATCAGGTGACTCAAATGGATTCAAAATCTGTTGTGTTTAATTCCTTCATCACCCTCATCTCACCCTAAAGACATTAACCGCTGGATACAGGTCTCATCCATAACAGCCAGTCCGGTTTTTCCTGTTTTATTTACTAATACGTAGTTAATTTGCATCCTTAAAAACTTACCTATTGATTGAATTCAAAATTTAACACATTTCGCATCAAAGTTTGTCAAGATGGATGTGTGTCAACAAGGGGCGTCTTTACCTAAAATGCAGGGTGTGTTGTGCACCCCATGTGCACAACACACCCTGCATTTTAGCAGCAGTGTAAGAAGCGCCAATTGCGACACTTTTAATAAATCTGTGCACTTGCTGAAAGACGCTTTGCTTTTTAATAGGCGCCAAAGCAATGTTTGCACACGGGCGCTTCACGAACCCTCTGTGCTCAATGTTAAAAAAAGTTGATGCAATAAGCTTAGAAACTCTTGTAAGCGTTTTTGGATCGGTTTTTATTTTCATTTTTCACTAATGCAATCACAATGTGACACAGCAAAGTATCAAATGGCACATCTAGTACCTAATAAAATGAGACCAGTATGGTATTTCTCATTCACAATTGCGGTTTAATTACAGTGAAGCAGGTGGGCACAATTAATCATTTCGTTTATTATCTGTGCACCCGTAAGTGGAAGTGAGTACAACCAAATGATTTATATGATACCAACTTCTTGTTTATCGAGGGCTCGATTCGCGGTATAATGTAAATGTTTTCTAATTATTATTATTTAGCAATTTTAAAGGGATGTAAAACTCTCAAGTGGTAAAATTAGAACGCACGACAGTGGTTTGAGCAGTTGCTACACCGTTTTCTACTGCGCCAAGTGTCGTGGGTTCAAATCCCACATAGGGCTTTTATTTAATGTACAAATCGTTATCTGTCTCTATCTAAATTGAGTCTGGATGTTCTTTGTTTCCGTTACATGAATGCTTGTAAAGTCCCCCGCATTAAAAGAATGAATATTCTTAATGCGGGAGATTTTATATTAAAAACTTAAAACCTAAAAAGTACTAGCTCACATAGGCAACATCGTCTGCGCCTCCTTTTGCCCTTTATGTGAGCCCACTTTAAGCGATAGCTGCCGCGAACACTTTTTTTTTATTTTTAAAAAAGGAAAAGTTATTTCATACTTTATATTCATGAAACTTTAACTCTGTACTCAGCGCACGCAATAAAAGCTTTCAGGTGCTTTTTTTCCCAATTTGTTAAATTTTTTGCAATACTTTTCGTTTATACTCCTCTTCTTTTGGTAATAGCTTGATGGTATATAGCCTTACAACGTTTCTTCTTTTCTTGATAATTGGGCTATCTAACACTAAAAAAAAATTTTAAAAGTGGACCGACCAATGGATACTTCCTAAAATTTTAAGTTTCATAATATTAGGATAGCTCTGCGGTACTCATATGAAAAAAACAATTTAAAATTTTTTGTCTGTCTCTAAAACAGTTGAACCGATTTTAATAGGACTTTCACTCATAGATAGCTGATAATATAAGGCTTAACACGAGTTATAACGTTACATAGACGTCTACACTGACAGTGATTCTAGTACACGAATTTGAAAACGCGCAGTGGACCATGCTTCAACTTATGCTTAGAGATTCTAAAAATTGGTGAGATCGTCTTAGAAATAAGCGCAATTTCCGATATACCTGGTGAAAATCAGCTACGAAAGTAATAGATTTTAAGAGTTTGCAATGGCAAATCCATATACTGAAAGTAGGACTTCCAAGAACACGGTAGACAGGAAACGTAGGAAAGCTAGTTAGATTAGCTTTGATACAACAAGATCCGTCCCATAGGTCCCATAGCGCATTGACTCACTGGATGGTAAAAAAAACATTATAGTACTACAGAAAAAGGAAATTATTTCAATAACATGTTATATTTATGACAGACATTTCTATTAATTAAGTGTTGACAAACTAAATGAAATAAGACAAATAATTAATTTTTAATTAGTTATCTCGTTAAATAGTGACAGAATTGGAATAGAATAACGATTGGTCTAGTGGTTTTAAGACTTCAAGTTGAATCGTGTATAACAACAAATCTATCCATTCTAAATTAATTATAGCTCAAAAATTTTAAATTTTGCAACAACCTTTACAAGCATTTTTCGCCTAAGGTTATTTTAAGTTATTAAAATATATGGCTTCACTTAAAATATTAAAGTGATTTATAAAACTTGTTATGGTGTAATTATGGCAGTTGAGTTACATTTCAAAATCAATTTATTTTTATTAGTTGTTGCGACAGCTATCAATATATGAGATTAAAGTAATTTCCAATTTTAATTAATCTTATTAATCGTCATGATCATCAATAGATTTTAGTACTCCACTAATGGACCCTAGAAAGGAGTTTTTGGCCTACTTTATAACGTTGGATGAACAGGTTAGTAAGTTTCAAGGTTTGTCTCGTTGCTCGCTATCTCAGTCGACTCTAATGACATTCATGAGATCAATAGGGGTGGCGCCATGAATGGAGCGGCTCGAGCGGAGTGATACCACGGCCTCACAGAAAACCGGTGTGAAACAGCGCTTGCGCTGTGTTTCATCGAGTGAATGAGGATACCGGAGGCCCATATCCCAACCCCTCCCCCTATCCCCCTCCACGTCCCTTAAAGGCTGGCAACGCAGTTATAACACTTGTTGTTGCGGGTGTCCATAGTCAGCGGTAATCGCTTACCATCAGGCGATCCGTCAACTCGTTTGCCACTTATCACATTGAAAAAAACACTTTAAATGTACGAATCTTATTTACTGTAATTTAAGATGTTCGTAAATTAAAATCCATTAATATTTTGACCAAGCTTCAAAGAATGATTCGTTTGAAAGCTGTCTTTTAGCATTAGAAGCCGTGCAGAAATACAGAGCTACTCTCAATTTGCTGCCTACATAGAAGATGCAAAAATATCAATGCACTGCGGTGTGATAGTAATTACTTCGGTCTTTTATCGGTATTTCTCAAAACGTATTCTGTTAAAGCTTAACAAGACATTGAAATAGTTTGAACTTTTGCCAAGATGACGATGAGTGTAACCTTTAGTGGAAAATCTTTCATTTTGTAGACTCTGACACTATTAGCGGAAAAATCTAGTATTTCAATCTTACTATTTAATGAACTTTCAAATATTTTTGTGTGTTTATTGTTCATGAAGGAGATGAATAAACAAAACTCATGGTTAATAAATCATCTTAGGTCAGTCTTTTTTAATATAAATCCTGTGCGCATATTCTACGATTTTTCAAAGTGAGTATTTGAACAAAAAATAAAATGGTGTATCGTAACCGAATCACTTAAAACGGGTGACTGGAAAATTGGTTACACGAGTGGAAAATTTGAGTAAAAGTGTTCTGATGCTTGTCACTCAATTATAGCTCAGCCGCAATACGAATTGTGGTTTTTCACTCACACCCACGTATTTATTCAACCCTGGTACAAGAATTTATTTTGACATGTATGTTTTATTTATTATTCTAGCTAAGCCCCGCGGTACAACATCAACCATGGTTAATGCCGAGCATAAAGTAAAAAAAAACTATGTACAAAATATCCTATGTCCGTCTTCTACATCGAATATTATAAAAATGGGATACCTCTGAATTTTTCGATTCCGTCCATAGCTTCATGTGAGTAGGAAATGTAATAAAATCGAATGATAAAAATTAACTCTACCAATATTATAATATCCACACTTATAGAGTAGATCAACAAAAGTAGATACGTATTTCTTATTTCTTTTTTAATGAGTGTGTACATTTTTATCAGAAATCTATCTATTAGCTACCATTGCTGATAAAGAATAAGAAACATCTGAAAAAGCATACTGTCTGCTGGATAAACGGTTTGATAATTATGAAGTTTATTTTAGTACTTATTACATAACTCGATTATTTCTGTCATTATTAGTATTCCCGAGCAAACACTGCTATAAATATGATTATACTAATATCAAATCACGTCAGTTGATGATTCAATTTTTAAACTCAAACAAATAACTAATTTATATTAACGTTCTAATCAAAAGGTTGCACGACATTATGACGTCAGAACTATGTAAATACGTAACTAACGGAAACTTACGTCGAAACGTCAAGGGGAAACGTATGGTTTTCATTAGCATGTGTTTGGGGAAAAAAGATCTTCGTTTAGCGATCACCATTATAGGAATTTTAGATGTAATCTGTTCAAGCGATCTACTGACCGAATGTATATTAGTCATCATAGAACCTTATGATAGATTACTGGGCCCCGCGGTGTTCCACGCTGTACAAAAACAACCACGGGTAACGCCGCGTGACAAAGTTAGCCAAAAAAAGTATCTAAGTTACTATTTATATCATCAGCTAAATCGGTTGTGCCGTGCCAGAGATTAACCGGAACAAACCGACAGACACACAAATGTTATGTAATTTTATATATGCACTTAGTAAAAAGTGGTTAATATAATATAAAAAAGGCACTTCGGTTTTATTTGTTTTAATAAATATCGTTTCGAAACTTGATATTATTACGTATATTCAATAGATTTTGTATCTTGACGTTGTATATTTAAGATATTAATTGAAATGTACGGAATCGCGGTATGACCGTTTTTCGAAAAACCACTGTATTAATAATTCTTCTTCTATCATAGAGTATAGAAGGTGTTTCTTCTATGCGACGGTTGTTGGCCCGGAATTGAAAAATAAGATTACCTCTACTAGAGATTAGAATTTAGAGAATGTGAGAAAACTTAACTGGAGCTCAAACACAACTAAATCAGTTCAAACAATAATACAAAATAATGATTGATCACTTAATAGCAAAAACTCTTACCTAAGGATAAGCTTACACGAACAAGAAAACCTTTAATAGCCTGACCAATAAAGCAATTTTGTTTCATTACGTACTGTATCTAACCGTACTTTATGTACGTCATAAAACAGGACAAAACTAAATAGAAGTTGCGAACCAGTAAACTAAGTAATCTAGTCATTATTCAGACTAAGACGGTCTGTATTGTTTGCGACAACTAAGTTGTGTCCGCAACAATTTATAAAGTCAACCACTACTTACAACTTTTCACTTACAATACCTGACATCATAAAACTATGTGTCCTTAGTGGCTAACTTTGAACCGTAAAAGGTGCCATCAACGCACTTTCTACCCATATTACAACATTACATAAACCGAAAAATATATCGTGGTATTTTTATTCGAGATAATACATTTCAGGTTTATGCGCTGTAGAACATTTTTGGGCATTATGCTTGATTGCCAACGAAAAAAAACACATTTTATTTAGCCGCATATCACTTCTACTATATTATGTATTGCAAATGGATAGAACGGAAGACAAACAAACAAACAGCGCTCGCACTGTGTTTCACCGAGTGGGTGAGGATACCGGAAGCATGTCCCAACCCCTCACACTATCCCCTTCCCAATCCCCAACGGCCGGCAACGTACTTGTGACGCCTCTGGTGTTGCGAATGTCCATGCTCCATTAGGCGATACGTTTACTCGTTTGCTCGCTATTCCACAAAAAATAAAAAAAACGGGCTGAACACCGAAAGTGCCAGCAGAAGTGAAAACTTGAATTTTAACTTTGTGTATTTTTGATATTTTGGAATGGTTAGGGAATAATTTTGTACGAATTGATTTATTTATCAGTATGAAAGTATTAGCATTTATCTGGTAAAATACAATATTCATTTATTGCGTTGTCGCACACAAACATGACTATTTATGGTATACTCTCCCTCCATTTTACGAATTTTCGGTCATATCACGTGTCCTGACACGAGTTTAACATTTTTTACCCATCACAAAAACTGCACAACTCCGATAAAGGAGTTTTTACTTTAAAAAATATCATGGCATCATAGAACTAACTAAGCAGAGTTTGAATGTGATAGTTAGGTTGACTGATTGAATAATTATATACTTATTTGTACTTTATGCAAAGACAACACCCAAACAACGAAACAAATATTTGCAGATCATAAAAACATTTGGTCCGACCCGCAAATATACAGAAATACTTAGTTTGCTAGAAAGCCGACTTAATTGGAATGCAACTTGAAACTTAGCCTATAAATTTATAACATTAATCCACACCTACACTCAGATGAATGATAACGTATTATTACTGCAAATAAGATTATTAATTTATGAGATCCAAATTTCACAGTTCACAGAGTGACAGTTCTTCCTGATATTATTGAAAACCATGAATACAAAAACGGAAAGAAAAAAAACTGTTTAATATTAAATTTTACGACTCATTCTAAGTCAGTTCCATACATGAAACATTTAAACAATTTTTTTATTGGAGAAGTGGGCAAACTGACCGGATGCGCCATAAGTGCGTTTCTGGCCATTGCAGGATGGGGAGGGGTCAGGATATGGGCCTCCGGTATCTTCACTCACTGAGTGACATACGACCCGGCCCCATTCGTGCCGAAGCGGGGCTCTCCCACGTTATTATAGATTTTGCTTGTATGTTTTAAAGTTTATTTATTTATTTATAACAAATAATCCAGTGGTTATAGAGTAAATGAGATTCCACTAAACTTTAGATACTAAAAATTATATTATTGTTTGTTGTTTAATTTGCTACAATTATACAGGTTTTTTATTTTTTTATTGTTACAAATATAGAGCCATAAAATCGTTGCTACCGTTTGTGCCCCATAAATTAGAGTGGGTAGTTAGGGTTCGATAAACTCACTCGACGAATAGTAAATAATCGCTTAGCATTGGTTTTTTTTCTGCCAGACCATAATATCATTCCGACCGAGCCTAGCCCATATGTGGCAAAGCATGTTTCTTCTAAGATAGATCTTATCGTCATACTTGCATTTTATAGACCTATTTTATTATTACCTGACTTAAGAATTTATTTGCTCTGTTGTCACCTGATCAACAGAGTTTTCCAGTGCTGATTTGTTCAAGCCACATTATCCTAACTCTAAATTAGTTACACAATTTTGAAGTTCTTAATGACATAGCAAGCAAGGCTTTAATTTACTTATGTCGTCACTTCTAAGGGTGTGGCAGCATACTAATAGATTATGGTTTTATGTTCACGAACTAGTCTTTGAGTTACAACACAACGACAATTTAAAATTATATTAGTACATACAAAAGCGTACATATGTATGTTTTTGTATTTAAAACTTTATGCAATTTTGTACATCGGCGGACTTAATGCCCAAGGCGTTCTCATTCAATTAACCTTAGGGCGGAGCAGAAAATTTGTAAGGTGGATGGTGCATAGAGGTTACATAATCAATGAAAATAAACACTAAGTACACATAAAAACTTGCACACACACATATGTTTTGCTGTCTCGTTATTACCCGTATTGAAATATTTATCGGTCAATGTTTCGAATGGTTTTAGTAATTAGCTTAGTAAGTAGTCCTAAATATGTAGGTATAATGACAGTGAGCAAGAACCACTAAAATTAAGTATTTGTCTGATGAAATGTGATTCATAGAGTATAAAAATCGTATTTATTTTCATATCAAGACCAAGATTTATAGTAAATTAACAAAAATAAAACTTCAAAATACAGCAATCTTCTATGTTAAGTTGAACACCAATCAGAGCGAGTTGTGTCACGTATGTAAAAATATCACTTTCTTTGGAAAAAATCAACGATCACATTTAAATTTAAAATATAAATCACAATTTTTTCCTCTTTAACTTCTTCTTCTTTTGATGAAATGGCAACCAGCTAATCAGCTATTTCTACCAATGTCAAGTGTTACAATCTTCAAGACTTAAGTCTTCGAGTCTTTAAGGCTTAGTCGTGATGAAAGTAATGTTAAAAACTATAAAAAATATGGATGATATGAAATGGGGACCGTCTTTCGAAAAAACTAAAACCGATCTAATATAACTCTATTTTTATAGAAATAGTACTTTTCTGACAATAGGAGATACTTCTGAACATCGTAAATCAGTTTTTCAAAATTAGCCATCATGCTTAATGAACAGTGATAGACCTAAGCTTCTATGTATTTGTGTACTTTTTAACATAACTTTCCTAAGAGTTATCAGAGAATGATGCATAAGTATTTTAAAATAACTGTAAAAAAATTTAACATTTTTGAAACACATATTTCCTTGTTATGTTTGTCTGGAAGAAATCGCCGAGTGCGATAAGACCCCCAATTGTTATACATATTGTGTGATTGTTCCTGTTGTACCATTTCGTACTATGTATATACAATAAAGATAAATAAATAAAAAAAAAGCCCGCAAGCGAAATTCCTTAGCATATTAATCTGATACTGATTTTTTTATAAGTAAACAAAATTTACTACTAGTAATATAAAAGTATCAAAGTCGTCACCATGACGTAATAAAATATAAGTTAAACTTTGATTAACTTCAGTGCTATCTAATCTTGGAGTTGAAATGGAAATCAAAATGTAATCATCTTACCTAGTATTTTACAAACTTGATCTAAAGTTGTTTATACTATAAATAATGATATAATGTAGCTTCTAAGAAAATTGATATAATTGCGTTTATATTACAGTTGTCGAACACAAATCTTTCTGTAATCATTTTGAAATCAGCTAAGCCTAGTACATTTTTAAGTAGGTACTGTTACTCCCTAGAGAAAAATAGAAACAATTACCCTTATTCTTTGTCATTCATGAACAGTTTAGGTAAAATAATAAGTTACAAAAGGTACAATATCAACAACTTCTATCATGTATTCAAAAAAATGCGTTATCTACAATTTTGATTGTAATTTATGACAAATATTTTGTGTAATAAAATAGGCTCGGTTGTACAAAAATATAATCTGGTATACTAACCAGATTTTACATTTTGATTCAATAATCAAAATGTAAAATTTAACGCAACAGCCTATAATTACTAGCTTGATATGTCATTATGTCAGTGATTATAAGTTTAATATTTATAATTATAAACTTTATTAAAAAAATACTTAGCTTACTATTTCTATTACGCTGAAATTTTATAGGTAATTACTGTTATAACTAAATAGTACAAACAAGCCTCCGTATCGTAGTTGAAGGATTAATTAGAGGCTGTTTTCTTCCAAGTCGTTCAAAACATATTAATCATTGATTCGATCGATACCTATCAGTATTTAGGGCAACCAACACAGACTATAAGTTTAATGAGCCAGTCATGTCCATATCGAGATATCGGCGCTGCTAGAGGGCTACGCGTGCGCTGCTTTTAGTCTAATCATTTAATTCTGTCTGTACATGTTCCATTCGATTAGCGTTACGTAATATTAGTATAGATTTAGTATAGGTATACTAAAAATTCAACGGCCCCACTTAAATGTAGCTGACATATTCATTGGAAATAACTATTTTGTTGTCATGTAAAGATAAGTTGGTTGTTAATAATTACTGTCGTTATGAGCTTTATTTCGTAACTTTTAACAAGATGACCATGATATTATTTTGGATGAGTTTATAGTACAAACAATACTTAACAGTCTATAAACCCAAAATAGGTAATGGTGTATTTCAATATCCCTGTATGTAACTTTTCATCGCACTTTGTTTCAAAATTATATGATATAGCAGTATCAAGTAGTACATTTATAACAATTTACCACGTAGTAGAGATAAATTATAATAACTATGCACTGATATAAAAAGACGTCCAGAAATAAAGGAATATAACGGACATCTAACACACAACAACACAACACACACGCCATCTAATCACAAACTAAACAGAGCTCGTATTGTGGGCACTAGACAACTGATATATAAAACATAAACGTTGTGCATAAAAAAATATCTTAACTCTGAAATAAAGATTTGCAGGTCAAACAAGCATTTGGCACGACCTGGGAATCGAACCCGAGACCTCAAGCACAGTAGTCGCATACACTATTACTGCGCCACCGAGGCATTCATCATTTATTATTGTATTTGATAATGTTCATCTCCAAAATCACGAGGGTACCTACGAACACTTTGAACTCAGGAGTCAAAAACTTATTAGCTTTGAGAAAGGAGTACATTATTTCTTGAAGTTATCATTACAGATAACAACATACGTACATCAACTCTATCTAAAACATAGATTCCACTGTACCATGTGGTACTATCTATATACTTACTAACTGAGCCCCGTGGTATTAGCCGCGGTACAAAAACAAAATAAAAAAATCCTTTGTAAAAAGTATAATATGCCCGTCTTCTGGTTTTATCCTCCGCACGAATTTTCAGCCAAATCGGTTCAGCCGTTCTTAAGTTGCAAAAAGTGTAACTAAACCCGTTTTTTATATATATATAGATTTGTACTTTGTACAGTTTGTTTGGTTGAACGTACTAATCTTAGGATATACTGGACCAATAAAAAATATTTAATTTAATTTATTTATTTATTTATCTTCATCGCGCACATATTACAAATATACTAAATAAAATGAGTGACAAAAAGGATTACTACAATAATTTTTAGTGTCAGATAGTCCGGCATCACGTTACGGCCAATAGTAAACGTAGTTGCGCGACCAGCTATTTAAGTATAAACAAAAGACACATAAATAAATACAAAGGAAAGGCCAAATAAGAGATTCAAATAATAAATGCGATAGACATACCGTTTATGACTTTAATAAAAACTCGTTTACTAACCAATGTAAGCACCATAGAACCTAAATAAACTTTACGAGCAATGTCTTCAGTAAGTTAAAGTGTCGAAAGAAACCGTGCTTAAAAGGACACGAAACGTATTTATTATACCAAAGTTAAAGGACTGCTTCTAAAATACGATGTTCTAATTTAAGGCTCTCTATTTTACAACTTGTAGTCATAATGATTAAAATATTTACTACTCTATTTAGGTAGGTATCACTTTATATGCAATTACTTTAAAATGTCTAATTTTTGTTGCACACGGAGGGTATACTATAGATAGTACTGCTTATTATGGATTTTGCTTGTATATCTCAAAGTTTATTTATTTATTTATAACAAAAAAAATCCAGCGGTTATTGTGTAAATAAGACTCCACTAAACTTTAGATAATAAAAATTATATTATTGTTTGTTGATGATAATAGACTGAAAATATCACTAGTCGATTTACAGACGTTAATTTCACATGAAAACGTCATAAAAACATTGATTTAAAGCTTCAGCTTTTTAATATAATATTTTCATGTCATAAGCGACCTAAGCGGCGTAAGCGTGGCCGATCGTGACTCTCTATCGCTTGTTCCGCGCTCTCGCTTGCAAGCTCGGAACAGGTGGAACGTGACAATTAGTCATGCGTTTTCGTGCTTGCAGACAGCGTTCATCGATTTAAAAGACGTTATCACGTTAAAATTATTTAATACCAATCATTCACACATGTATATACAAAAGAAAGTCACTGAATAAAATGTATCGTAATATAAATTTGAACAATCGATTATAACTGATCGAGTATTTATGTGTTTTATTCAATAGGTATTATATGATCGTAATATCCGACGTCAGTTATCATCGAACATTTATTATTACATTTTGGAAATATCCGAACAAAGCGACGTACGATGATATAAAGCTCTATGATTGTGAAATTCGTGGCACGAATAGATGGCACACGGCCGCTTTATAGCCGGATGTACTACATTCAGCATGATTGAGCTATTGTTAGTCAAAGATTTTTTGTAAAAGTATTCAAAGGGCAAATTACAGTCAAATCTGTTTCTAGTATTTTACAAAAAGTGTGTTATTTAGATCTTGTTACTCAGATATTTTGAGAAAAAGTCATAACTCTCTCTTTACCGTATTTTTGACATCCCATAGACTATAACAGGTATTTATAAAAGAAACAAATTTATTGGGTGGGTGCGAGTACATTTAGATGTTGCAATCTGTCTTTGTAGGTTTTAACTTTGTCTTTTATTCCCTCTTTAACTGTTTTGATACCAAGTTCGCGGTGGAGTCTTTCATTGGTGACATACCATGGTGCATCCACCATCATTCTCAATACTTTTGACTGAAATTTTTGTAAAATTTTCACATTTGAGTTGGCGACTGAACCCCACAATTGTATACCGTATGACCAACTTTGATACTTGACCAATATTTTTAAAAGAACCCAATTCATTATCAGAAGCCTTTAATGATTCATTGCTGGTACTACTTTACCATGCTGGCCAAATAGGTAATCGTGGGTTATGTATCCAATTATCCTTCATATTGCAGTTCTATTGACCTACCCTTAATCGTATTTTACGACACTCGCAAGATATATATGGGTATTGACACTCCATGTGCTTAATCTGTCATACAGGGAAAGCTTCGAGTGGTGACGGAAAACCCCACGTTCAGGTTAATTGTTCTCATAAGTAGACAATGATTATAAGGCTATTAGTATGTTCATTTTTATAGAAATTTTCAATATAATTTTAACAATAATTTCAAGGTGTACATAAGGAGATTATTAAAAGAAAGCAAAAGCGGCTGTATGAAAATTCATTGAAATTTAAAAACATAGCATTTTTATCACCGTTAAAGTTAAGATGAATCTAACGCCACCTACTAAGCCAAAATCAATCAAGACATTTGAACTACAGTCTTCCCAAAGAAATATTCATTCTTACTACACTCAAAAAACATAACAATGCTTCTTGCGTAGTCGTGTAAGTAGATGTATAAAAAGACAAAAATAATTTGCAGTCATAAGGATTTCCGATTGAAGTGGAAACTCATAACTTAGAATGTTATTTGTAAAATTAACGTGTAAAATTTAAAACTTCATAATGTTTAAATAAAAATTATCAACATGAAACATTAAGATGTCGGTGACGCGAACCCATAAGAATTTCTCCTACCAAATAGTGCTCAACGCGACTGAAGAAGTTTTCACTTTAAAAATCGTACCAATCACCCCTTCTTTTACTTTGATATATGTAAGTAAACTATTTTCATGTATGCAAAGTGTAGGAGATATCATATCAAATTATTGAAAGAATGTACAGTCATCTTTATATTGCATTTAAATGTATCTTGTGGTAGGACGTAGCCGTATTTCAATATCAGGTGGAGATATGAAACACGGCTGTCCGCAAAATATTCTCGATGGAAAATATGAAAGGCTTCTTTCTATTATTTCCTGTTCATTTACAAAGGATGCCAGATAGTGTCTGTGGATATTAAACGAATTGTTAGAAGGAGCTTCAATATGACGAAGGTTGTATTGCATGAGAAGCAATTTTATTTAAGGAGAAATTGGATAAGTACGATATAAAATATATTGGCTTCAATAACATAATATGAAACTGACCTTTTACATATCTTCTAACTTTTTGATTTTTTTATGATGACGAAGAGTTTTAACATGTTTAAATCTTTATTATGGGGCTGCCTGTTGTTTACTAGCCACTGTCTAAATCATTGCATAAGTGCTTAAAATTTAGTTTTTTTATAACCGTTCAAGAACGTTTTCTATACAATTTCTTGATATATATGTATACTTCTAAACAGAGATCAGAGCACATCTTTTTGCACAATACTGGGCACGATAGTAAAGTTTAAAATAGTATACTCTTTATTTCACCTTCCTTCTGTTTCAGAACTGTCCATGTCTTTATGTATGTGTGCTTGCTTGGACAAAAGACTTCGACGAACTAATGGATAGACTTCGAAGGATGATCCTTCGAAATCTATCCATTAGTTCATCGAAGTCCTTTGTCCAATTGCCGAGCAAATTTTTATTAGATTGTAACATTAGAGAAATCTCAGTTATTGAATGGACATCAGAAATATAATAAAACATAACCCATGTTGTGCTTTTTTCTGAATCCCTACGGCCATTGTTAGAAATTTACAATCAGGTTCTACGACTAAGGCTCAACGACAGGAATCGCAAAGAATGACAAATTGAGCATACTTAATATCAGAAATGCGAATGGAACTTTGTTTGTTACGCTTTCATGTGAAAACTACTAAACCAATCATCATGAAACTTTTTACACATATTCTTAGAGGTATTAGTAGTAACATAGGATACTTTTTATTACGCTCGCTGCGGGTGAAAACTTGTAATGTACAAATCTAGTAAAAATACTTTTAACGTCGTATGTGCTTTTAAAGTTAGTTTGCGATTTTACAGCTACCTATTTCAATAGAAGTTTCATAGATCTAATACAGAAAGTTGAAATCTTTAAATCGTACACTATTTTACAGCAGATTCACAAGCTTAAACTGTAGTTTTTCTCTATTTTTATATATTTTAAATAACTCTACGTAGCCTGATGGAAAGAATGAGTAGAATTGATTAGTGGTGGCCACCATCCTCATTGCGAAGGTGGACAATGCAGCATGGTGGCCCACACTATAGCTAACTAGAGAGGCTTTACCACATCCTAATAAAAAGGACCCCAGCTCATTGAGGATGGGAAAGAAGACTTTTTTTAGTGTGTGAGTCCTTTATTAGTGTAGATGGTTACATAGTAATAAGATCAAGATCTGATCAAAGGGTGTGAATACCTGGTACTTTCAATATTGACACGAGGTTAGTTAAATTGGAGGAAAAGAATTGAGCTTAAGTTTGCCAGCGCTCAGCGTGCTATGGAAAGAGCTATGTTTATAGTATCTCTGACGGACAAAATTCGTAACAAAGGAATCCATCAGAGAACCAATGTGACCGACATATCTAGTAGGTTCAAGTGGTTATGGGCTGGTCACATATATCTGAAGACAAACCGATGGAGTAATCGAGTTTTAGAGTGGAGACCGCGTCTTGGCAAACGTAGCATGAGACACCCTCTGCCCAGATGATGGGACGACTTACGTAAGAAGGCTAGCAGCGATTGGATGCAGAAAGCAACAGACCGGGCTCCGTGGTGTTTCTTGGGAGAGGCCTACGTCTAACGGTGGGCTGCAACGGTCTGGTGACTACCTTAAATTTTAACACCATGTTTAATTGTACAGCCAACTTCAAAGGTGACTTTATCTCTTTTCCTTATCAATTTCACTCTTCATTTCTGAGCAATGTTATTGCAATATGTCACAGCGAAGTATGGCAGACTACAGTTAGCAATATACATATAAATTGCCAGTACAGAGCAATTGACTAAATTTAACGGGTTCTGCACCTGAAGAGCATGAGCTCTTCAGGTGCAGAACCCGTGAACCCAAAATGATTTGAACATATAAAATTTTGATTTTTGTTAGCAATGAATCTTGATTCCTACATCTTGATATACAAAGAAGTTCTATGGTAAAAGTTTTTAATTAAAAATTCTACAAAACCCTCTTTATCGTGATCTTCAAGTATTCTTTTAAAATTACTAATGTTTTGTTGAGGTAATTTCAAGCAAAGTTTTTGTAATTAGTTTAAGTATTATACAATCTCCTACATCCTTTAAACTGTACCTTTGGTTTTTATATTCAGTCACAGTATTCGTATTTATACGGATTATATGGATACCAACTGTAAAGTCGTTTTGAACTTTAAAAAAATGTTATATATTTTAACACAGCTCATATTAAACGTAAAGCAACATATATACATGCTTTAAATAAACATAAATTTTAATTATAGGTGAATTTAAGTACCAAGGGCACACACAAATATCGTGAAAAACGGTAGAAACCTATAATAAAATAGATCAACTTACAATGTATTACAGTTTCACCTCAAACAATGAAACCTATTTTACTCAATTTAAATTTACTCAAAATACATGTTTTAAATTTTTTCAAAAGCTATTGACCAGACTAACACCAATTTACTGATTTTTACATTATAAGCTTAAAAAAACAGGGTGTCCTTTTTTTACAGCGGAGCCAACATGTAGGGTAATAATTTTGGCAGTCTATATAATATACATATATGAATACTGCCTGTTCCATCGTAACGTCTTAATTACTGAACCGATTTAATGAACGAGGTGTTTTTAGATTCCTAACAATGACACAAAGCTATATAAATTTTAATGAAAGATTTAAAAAAAATCTCTTTTTTAAATAGCTGAAATTATACTTCTATACAGCAATTATGATGCCTTTTACTACCATTAGTTTTTAAAGAATACACATATTTTAATACACTACACTTTTTATTCAATAACACACGTTCAAAAAATATTATTTGATTCAAAGAATTAGGCCCTTTTTATCGAATATTTTTTGGGAATTGGTAATGATTATTTTCTCATACAGGGTTTCGTAGAATTCCACACACGCGAAGCCTATATCGTGAATAATTTGACATACAAAATGTGGATTTCGTCGAAATTTCTAATGTAAGGTCGAATGCTGAAAATGACAAGTATTTTATATGAGTGTCATATTAAAATACGAAAGGAATTTTCAAGAAGAGGTGGTGTTAGTTAAACATCATATTATTAAGTCAATAATGGATACGATGTCAAAAGGAATATAGTAATAAAAAAAAAATACAAAATTCAAAGCCGAGGTCATATTTAATAATTACTCTTAATCTCAAAATAAATATCATGGATGTTTTGTTTTCTTTTTTTTTATTATGGCATATGAGGCAAACGAGCAGACGTATTGCCTGATGGTAAGTGATTACCACCGTCCATGAACACCCGCAACCCCAGAGGCGTCACAAGTGCCTTTCAAAAAGGAGTACGTTCTTGATGGTTTGAAGGTCATATGGGATCGTGGTAGAGCCATGATTCGGCACAAATGTGCAGGCTCAACCGAATTGATATTCCTCCAATCTATATAGCAGTAACTCTACAAACGTATAAAACAAATCTTTAGGCATTTCCTCCAAATAGAAAAAAAAATAGTTAAACAGGCAAGATATCTCGTTTTTCCTTGAATCTTCGGCGGTAGATAATAATAAATAAGATTGATATTTGCGCTTGAGAGGCTCACTGATTCCGTTACAGGTAATCGTTTGTTATTTTACCTAAAAATAAGGCGCAATAGAACAATTGGAAAATAGAAACAGATAATACTGTTACTGTGTAAGCGTGGAAAATTATATGGCAAGGGATTAGATGCAAATTAGTGTTATTATGATCAAAGTCTTTTTATAGGCCAGATAAGAATTTGACAGATACTATGACATTCATTAAAACTCATTAGATTATTGTGCTTTCGACCATTTCTTTGAGTTACAAGATTACACGTGATCTGTTTTCAAGACCATTTATCAAATTTACGCTCTCTATTAATTATCACAAAAAAGGAATCCAAATTTATGTAATTTTAAGCAATTATTATTATTGTATTATTATCCATATTCCTACATTATTTCTTACTTATGCACAACCATATACCAATATAAATACATATAATCATCAAAAGGAATATGTATGTGTCTGTATGTGTGTTAAAAATAAATCGTTACAGTTTTTGGTTTGTGTAAACCTCTCCACAAATATAAATAAGAAATAAACATGTGCATAATAATAATAACACAAATAACACAATATTACTTATATTACATTTATGGGTCATAAGGACCCATCAATCAAAATCCCATAAGCTACTCACCCAATCGAATCATTTTTCGCTTCGACATTGTCAATTCACTTCATTTCCCACGAACAACAAAAACGTACCACAATTGTCTCCAATAGTATCAAAACTAAAAGACGTTCCGTAAGGTGGCTGTTATCATACGATCTGACGTAAAGGCGATAAAAATATAGACGTAACTACAATGCGTTGTCAATGATGGTTAGTAGACAACAAACAGCGTGCGGGCGGCAGCAGGGTCGTTTTAAAGCACCGGATTTAGATAAGGACTTATTTTTAATTGTATGATGTTCGCCGTGTTTGCTATCTTGGCTCTTGATGGTTATACTACAGAGTACGGAGAGAGGATTTAATGGGATGACGAGGAATTTGTGAGTACGTCGTCGGAGGAATTTTTGTGTAAGTCGAATTACTATTACTATTTAGTATGTGTAAATGAGAGTAATTCAAATGGGCTGAAAAAACTTTGCTTTCAACCCACCTTCTGACCTGTGCTTTTTATGGTGACGGATTAAGAATACGGAGTGTCACCTTTCCTAATAATTCCATGGGTATCGTAAAAGGCTACTCAAGGAGAAAACTGCGCAGGAAACATTACTGCAAAGAGAAGGAATACCCTATACAGTCCATTCGCTTAGATACGGTCAATACTCTATGATGGCACCGCAGTCGCACGTGCTGCTTTTGCCAAAAGCAAGCCGCCACGAAATCAAAGAACCTTCCTGCGGCGTTCGCCCAGAAGTAAGTATGATTTGTCAGTTTGCGCCGTCGAAGCGGTGTATTGAATGGTTGTATTTATTGACTCTTGTAACGTGTAAACTGAAAATGTTTCAATAAAAGCTAAGAAGAAGGCTTACTTTTTTACTACCTAGGTAAACATTTCATCATCATCATCACCAAACCATAATGTCCCACTGTTTGGGCTCGAATCTCCTCTCAGGAGAGGGTTAAGGCCGTATGTAGGTAAGCATTTAACTTGTAAGAATTAAAATATTCGTATTTCACAATAACAACCTCAATTGCGTGCAGGTGTACCAACCCGTCTGGCTAGCATGATATAGAAGGCAAAAATTTCCTTTCTAAAGAGAGGCTTATATCCAGCAGTGGACTGTTATAGACTGTTGATGTGATGATGTGAAGTGAAAAGTATTAAATGTACTAAAACTAAAGTATTGATTTAATTAATTCACTTACTAGTAACGTTGAAGAATGAGCGTTGACTCTTACCTGAAAAATAATAACAGAATGACATTATTATCATAATATACGATATAATAACATGCCATCATACTTAGTTCCTGTTTGAGTATAAATAAAACGTTATCGTATACGGCTTATAGTTTTCCTTAATCCTTAAATATTAATATATAATACTGAAATTATCGGTTGTTGTTTGAGACGTTTCTAAATAGAAAAGTAATTTGTAATTGAAGAATATTATCAGAATTGACTGATCGAGAGTAAAGAAGATATCTAATCAGATTCGAGGCAGTTGTGGAAGGACGCGGGCCAAGGTGGCAAAAAGTTAGCAAAAAAGTCATCCACTTGTTGCATGATTACTAAAAATTCGCTAAAATTACGATAATTACTTCTAATTGTTTAACGGACAATGTTTTTCCATTTATGATCCTTTAAGGTTTTTAAACTTTTTTGATATAAATCATGGTTTTTATGAGTCAAGCTTTGAAAATAAATTTGTATAAACATTTAGACTTTTGGACTTGGAGCCACATTGTCACTGACATTTGTCTTTTAGGGTCATGCTTAATCTGAATAAATTTTCCGCAACTAAGTGAAATTGTTATTTTTTTATTGTGAATTTTATTATGAGGGTGGGGTTGCCAGTTACACAAGTTATTCTATTATTAGTATTCATGTTAGTCGGCAAACAATGTCGGGTTTTTTCATCGTCGATCCCACAGTGCCAAAAGAGGAAAGTCATTAATCAGTGCGTCCTACCCGTAATGACATACGGAGCCGAAACGTGGACACTTACGGTTCGACTGGTCCATAAGTTCAAAGTCGCTCAGCGTGCTATGGAGAGGGCTAAGCTCGGCATTTCTCTAAGGGATCGCATCAGAAACGAGGTGATCCGACAAAGAACCAGGGTCATCGACATAGCCCACTGGATTAGCAAGCTAAAGTGGCAGTGGGCTGGCCACATTTGCCGAAGAACCGATAACCGTTGGGTAATATAACGGTAATCAGTTCTGCGGCTAATATAGCCAGCCTTTATTCTTTGGGCTATGTCACGCATATACCACGTGTAGATAGACAGAAATACCTGGATTGGTATACGCCTAAAATACTTATACGCATAAAATATACCAATATTTTATAGCGTCGAGCTTGCCTTAATGTCCTGACATATGCGATGCATCCGTTCTATATCACACCATTATGTAAAATAATTATATGGCAGCCATACAGGAAATCGGTGTTATTATGTCGCGATGTTATAGTATATAAATATAGTATATATAGTAACACCATGATTCCATCTGTTTTAAGATCTAATAAACTGATGATGTGGAGGAGTTTTTTGACGCTTGTATATAAACATTGTTGTTTTTTTATTATTATTTCCTAGTGTTTGAATTTGATTCATAATTAAATGTAATTTGAGAGTGTATTAAAATATTGTTGTAAGAGGCAAGAGTAAATTCTTCTTTTTCCAAAGTGTACTATTAGCAAGATTGTTTGGGGACGACTTTTAATTCAACCGGTTTTACCTGGATATCATTATTTCTCTGAGGGCGAACTGAATTCGAAGATTGAACTAGTAGCCAATATACTTAGAGGTATTGACAGCCCTATAACAATTGTCATAGACGCTCATGACAACCAGGCTCTACCCGGGAATTAAACCTGAGACCTATTGATTGGCAGTCTTATATGTTAACCGCTAGACGAACCAGGAAGTTATAGTCACGTCTATTTTCCGACCGATAATTGTTAGTAACTTAGTTTTTAGTCTTTTGTACTTAATGAAAGAGATTAATAAGATCAACATCACATTAAAAGCTTCTGATAGCAGTACATGCTGGACATAACCTTTCAGTTTTCTCTGGCCAAGCACAAGAGCATATTCAAGTGACTCCGTTCAGTGACACCTACAAACACTTTTTACGTAGTAGTGGTCACCATCCTCATTGCGAACGTGGACAATGCAGCATGGTGACCCACACTGTGGCGGTCGAGTGCGATGCTTTTTACGGCAAGGTAAGATTTAGTTATAATATTTATATTTAGCTGGATACCGTTGTCACTCAAATGCTTCAGATGCCGAGAAGATGGAGTACTAGGGAAAGAGGTCTTATTTTCATCATCATCATCATCAGTCTATCGCAGTCCACTGCTGGCCATAGGCCTCTTAAATTGCACGCCACTTAATTCGATCTATGGCTTCTCGCATCCAGCTCCTGCCAGCCGTCTTGCGCAAATCATTAATCCACCTGGCCTGTGGATGACCTACACTACGTTAGCCGAGATGTGGTCTCCACTTAAGAACTCGTTTACCCCAACGGATATCGTCTCTACGGCAAAAAAAGACGATGTAATATAATTATTTATTTAATACCAGTACACAAGTGACGCTGGACTAAAATAATTTAAATAAATTAGATTATTTACGAAAGTAAATAAATTATTTCTGATGACATAAAAATCTAGGTTAGATTTTATTATATACTTAGAAACAGATAAAAGATACAATAACAAAAAAGAAAATGCAGTGCAATTCTCGTCTGATGAAGTTGTCTAAATACTTCTCCCGACTGCCAGAGCAAAGAAGTTGCTATTTACGTAATGCAGTTTTATATATTTAGTGTTTCATGTTGTTCTTGAAGTATGTAGTAAACACTTCAAGAAGCCAGACGTCTTAAATTATTGCTGAAGCGCATTGAATCACTAACCAATTTTTAAAGTAAAATAAATAAATAACACAGGGGAGAAATTTTAAAGTTTTGAATTAGATGCATCGAAAGGAGTTATTTATTCTAAAAGTATTTTCTTCACTTCTATAGCAACAAATTAATCAATAATAATCTTTACCAGTCAGACAAAGCGACGGTGGCGCAGTGGTAGTGTATGCGACTGCTATGCATATGGATCTCGGGTTCGATTCCTGAGTCGGATCAAATGTTTGTATGATCTACAAATGTTTGCTTCCGAGTTTGGGTGTTTGCTATGTATGTATTTACAAAAAAAAAGTATATATATGTATTTATNTATTTACATCAATTGTCAAGTACCCATAATACAAGCTCTGCTTAGTTTGAGACTAAATGGCGTTGTGCGTTAGATGTCCGAAATTTTTATTTATTTATTTAAAGCATTTGGAAAAAGTGATCCCGAAATAGTCTTCCAAAATATCGTTGATCATCAGTGCTTTATTCAATCACGTTTTTTTGTGTATATGCCTGCGAAAGTGATAACTGTGCCTGATGGAAAGCATAAGCGGAATTCAGAAGTGGTGGTCACCAAACTCATTGTGAATGCAACAATACAACTTGGCGGCCTACACCATGACGGCCCACGCCATGACGGCCTAATGATGCCTATGCATCATTGGGCTTCTGGTCTAGCGCTTGTATTGTATTATTTAGAGCGCTATAGCTTTCATCGGGTTCAGTCCGTTCAGTGTTAAGGCCTGAATGAAGTTCTAAAATGTGGCTGACGGCCAACACTGGACTCGTTATCGTTAGGCAGTTCTGACTAAATAAAAATAAACACACTGTCAGCTGGAAACGTCTAGGATTTGTAAATGGATTAGAAATGTCAGCTGTGCTCGAATGTGTTAATATGTGGTTTGTGAATGTGTTGGTATTGTTTTTGTTTTAACGTCTACTGAGTTCCGTGATTCATAACAAGTATGAGTAATTGGTGTACGACAGACTTAAAACAAAAACAATTTTAATTTAATTATTTTAGGTTTGTGAGTTCGGGCTGGGTGACGATAAGCATACGATACAAACTATATATATACAAGTATTCTCTATGTTTTCAATAAGATATAATTAGTGTTATGTGTTAATATGGCTTTGTGAGTATTAAGTGCTCGAAGTGCATTGTATGCCTAGAGATATTCCAATCGAATACCACATTAGAATACCATTTGTGGCTTTTAAAATATACTAACAGTGTGAAAATTTGATATTCAAATATTTCGGATATCGGACATCTAACACACAACGCCATCTAGTTCCAAACTAAGCAGAGCTTATATTATGGGTACTAGACAACTGATATGAATACATAAATACTTTTTTTTTTGTAAATACATACATATTATACATAGAAAACACCCAAACTCCGAAACAATTATTTGCAGATCATACAAAAATTTGGTCCGACTCAGGCGATTCCTGAGTGACCCGAGACCTCTTGCACAGCAGTCGCATTCGCTACCACTGCGCCACAGAGACAGTTTAAAATCTTTACACTTTGTTACTGAATTTCGTTTTCATTATTATGTTTTACTTCCCATTAATCTCGATCCGTAATATTAAAGATCACATTTGAATAACTATGCATATAGTAAAAGAATATGTCTACATTAAATATTCAAATCAGTTCGGCCATTATGGCGCTTGACAAATCGTACCTGAATGAACTTCATTTACATTTCAAATGACTTACAGGAAGCCTTTCTATGTTTATTTTCCTTCAGTAATTTTAAACAACTGGCTTTGATTGTTGATAAATCTTTTGTCGTAAATCAAATTTATTTCTCAAATATAAAGACACGATGCGTTTCTTATAAATATTAAGTTTAATTGAAATTAAATTTGTTATGTGCATGTTAAACTGTACAGCCGTAACGGATAGATCATTTCTGACTTTATTTTTGAATCATCACGATGATGATTCAGCCAGTCGAAAGACTTCACTGATCTACTGTTGATTATTGGCCCGCTCCTGTGCTGCCGGCATCCGATGCATATTAAACTGTTCAACTGTAACGGATAGATAGTTTCTGACCTTATTTTTGAATCATCACAACAGCCAGCCGAAAGGTTTCCCTGAGCCACTGTTGATTATTGGCCCGCTCCTGACATCTGATGGTTCCTCCGACATTCACCATATCATTAGACCACCCTGTAGGTTGGGAAGGCAACGCACAAGAAATAATTGAATAATAAAATTAATTTCATACTATTAGAGTATCTCAAATGCGATACAAATTTGCCAGTAAAGGTTGAAACGGACATCAGACAGGTCAGAAATGCGACGAGTTGAGTGGCACACGTTAAGAAATGGGCATTTACGTTAGTACCACTTGTGTGCGGGTCATCCAATATCCCAAACTAACATAGATACTAAATATGTCGACATGTAAACGTCCTCTATACCTTTCCTCTTTTTTTTTTTTTTTTTTATTTAAGCTGCCAAAATGTCTCTGCCCTGCCTGATGGAAAGCATGAGCACAATCCAAGAGTGGTGGTCACCATCTTCAATGCGAAAAAGAACAATGCAGCATGGTGACCCACACTATGGCGGCCTGGGGAGAAGGGGGATGGTGAGGGGGCGTTGGATTGGGGTATGGGCCTCCGGTATCCTAACTCACTCGATGAAACACAGCGTAAGCGCTGTTTCACACCGGTTTTCTGTGAGGCCGTGGTATCACTCCGGTCGAGCCGGCCCATTCATGCCGAAGCGTGGCTCTCCCACGGTGAACTCCAACTCCCTCTGGACTCCATTAAAATAGTTTACCTATATAATATGTTGGCATAGAAAATTGAATATAGAATCAAATCTTCATGGCTGGGCTGGAAATATATTTGTATATCGCTTGTGTCGATAACACAGTTGACTTATGTAGTCTGTTTGAATATAAAGGTCGATGTTATGTTTACTTTATTATACCTTAGTTGAATATAATGTGAGTTACTTTCTTTATATTTACCCTACCTTGCTTCCATTCAGGTTAACGTCTTTTTGGAATAGAGTAGTAAAAAAAGTTTTGTTTTGCATATACCGTTGACTTTTGAACATCGAAAACTTAATTGGTTTATTACCTACATAAAATAACTAACTACAATATAATTTTAATTGTTCAGATAATACCATCAAACATACACAATCTACACGAATAAATAAAATTGAGGTGTCAGTTTTTAATATTAAAATAACCGTTTTACTAACTTAATATGTATTTAAACACGGTACATATACAAAAATATTATTTTTAACGTACAACTTTTATTTGTCTGTCCGCCTGTTTGTTCCGGCTAATCTCTAAGACGGCTGGACCGATTTGACGGGATTTTCACTGGCAGATAGCTGATGATATAGGGAGTAACTTAGGCCACTTTCTTTAGACTAGCTTCCCCGTTACTACTAATTAACTAGTTACCCGCAGTTACAACAACAAGCGCGGATAATACCTCGGGGCCCACCCAGTACTTTATAAAATGGCGCCTGGCACGTGAATAGGTAATAATCATAGAGCAACACGGTAGGGAGTAGCCATACGCAAGTGTGCTTTTTTAAAGTATAAGCCCAAATGGGCCTACACATAACCCAGCTATGACACATAATGTATTTATGTGTGCGTGAAATTCTTAATGTCTATAATATTGTAATGTATGTTTTTTATTGTTATGTGTAAATTCGTAGAGTAAGGTAACTGTTTTTGTACGTAAATAAAAACGATCAAAGATTTCTCCAGCAGAACATGATAGACGGTTTTTATCGGCAAAAGCCGCTGTGACTGCCTCCCTGCATTCGGCAAGCCATGTTGCTCTATACGTAATAATACTAATTACACCTCGCATATGGCCGTTCGATCCCAAATTACGTACAGCCTGTGCCATGGCAACTTTACTGCTGATAAACATTGTTATTTAGTGATATGACTAACCACTAAACCTACATGGTTTAGTAGTTAGGGATACTGATTGTTATGCCAATCCATATTATAGTTAAATTACAATCAACCACAGAATAATCATCGTGTTCATCACACAATTGGGATAACTATTTGTAAGAAAATTCAAGCCACGAATTTTAGAATAAAAATAGAGATTCCCATATAGTGTTTCATAATCACTGGTATTTAGTGCTTCATTAAATAATTTTACATAAATACAAGGCGTTATATTATTTATCGCGTTCATTGAGTTCAGTTCGTTCAGTGTTCAATCGTTGAAAGTTTTAGGTACTAAAAGTGATACATATATATTCCATTATAACTAATTGTGTGGGAATTGAATCCACAACTTCCGTCTTATAAGATCGTTTTAAACATATTAATCAGAGGTCAGTTTTTTTCCAAAAAGAGGTCTACGTCCAACAGTAGACAGTGAAATGCTGTTGATAAAGTAATGTAAACTGGTATAGGTATGTGGGATGGGAAACTGCAGTCTTCTTCTGTGAGGACGTACGTGGAGTAATTCCAGAAGGATTCTGCAGAGATCGGAATAGGGCCGATCCCGCTTGAAGGAGGCGGCGAAGGGGACGTGATGGAGGTCGTTAGCTCCCCAATTGTCACCTAAGGGGACGCTCCGGTCACATCTTGGGGAAATGCGACCGCTGCAAACAACCCGGGACAGGTGACAGCCCAATGTGGCCTGTGGGTGTCTTCTAAGGTGGGTAGGTGTTCCGCCTCTTATTGTGTAGAACGATGTGAGGCGTGACAGTGTCCTCGACAGTACCTCGGTCATTGGGTACGGTAGGGCAGACACCAGAAGCCGCCGATGCGTTCCTGGAGCTTCACCGGACTGCCGAGGTAGGCCGTCGCGGGGTTTAGTGGGTAAGTCTTCCGGAAGTCTCACACACGCCCTTCGTTTCCCCATAGAGGGTATGGTTTAAAAAGCATTCCCCGCGTAGAAAAAGGTAAAATATTATGAGTTATATAAATATATCAAGGCTACAATATGAAGGCTACAGCACTCTCAACAAGAAGGATACAAAAGTATTGTCTAGCTGGCAGCGACACAATTGGTACTACTGTCGAGTTTTTTAATATATATTGTCTCCATATTACGTGTTTCTAAGTAATATTCTACTTTTTGTGTTCCATTCCTCCTATTTTATTAATGATATGTTTTATGCAATATTTATTTTAACAATAATATTTATTATAATTTTTTTGGGAAGGTTTCTAAAGAGCTTTCTATTTTACTTTAAATCAATGCAATGGAAGTTTTTTTTTACTTGATATTTAAATATTAATTCCGTAAACACTAACGACATAACAATGTAAAACAAGTTAGTTCAAGAGATTTACGAAAATAATATTGTTAATAACCATCTCAACATTTCACACACGGCAGTTTGATAGAAAGAAAACTGTCTTAGATACATAATTTGTGGTTTTTTTTTAACCTAATATTGGGCAAACGAGCAAACGTATTGCCTGATGGTACGCGATTACCGCCACTCATGGACACCCGCAACACCAGAGGCATCACAAGTGCGTTGCCGGACTTTGGAAAATGGGGAGGTAGATTTGAGTATCGGCCTCCGGTATCTTCATTCACTTGGTGAAACACAGAGCAAGCGCTGTTTTACACCGATTTTCTGTGGAGCTGGCCCATGCTTAATTTATGTAGATATATTTTATGTTGCTTTTTTTGACAACACCGCTCTACGAATAAACCCTGTGTTATGGGAGACTTTACCAACATGCATGTAACGAACACAAAGATACTCAGACTCTGAACACAATTTGTAGATCACGCAAAGTGTTGTCCCATATGGGATTTCAACCTACAATATTTGGCGAAGTAGAAAGCAGCGTGGCGTCTGCTTAACCCACTAGGACATATAAATTTTCATTACGTTTAGTTTAAATGCTGTGTTTTAGCAAATATCATCAATCAATCAACAACCCATAATGTCCCACTGCTGGGCTCGGGTCTCCTCTCAGGAGAGGGTTAAGGCCATACGTCCCCACGCTGGCCAAGTGCGGATTGGGGACTGGCAAGACAACGTTGTGGCTACGTAAATCTTACCGTTGGATGTTTTTAAGCCGCCCGAAGGCCTCCAACTAAGCTTCACGACTGTTATCCTATGATAACAACCGGGACCGACTGCTTAACGTGACCTCCGAATCACGGAGACGCTCATGGTAAAATGCCATCAGCGGTCACCCATCCAGGTACTGACCGCGCCGTCGTTGCTTGCCCTCGCTGATTGTTTCTAATCACCGAGTGCAACTAGGCTATGAGCGCCTCTAGCAAATATAAGTTTTATTATTTGATAAAATTAATGTGTATCCCACGTAAACACTATTATTTACTTAAAAAAACTAATGATTATAGCCATTAGTACGAGTATGTATGCCCTATGCTGAATTTTTGCGCTTTGTTAAATTGATTAAATTTATGTTTTATATAGAACAAGGACTATGTGTTGTAGCTATCTCAAATTCGAATCTATCTATCTAATTTATTTTTCGGTAAGAAATTGACTAAATGAGAAGCATTGCGTGCAGAGGCAGGGGAATTCTCGAGGTACGTCAAAAGTATGTCAGAGGCGTTCTAGTGTAAATTAGAAGCATTCTAGCGACTAAATCATTCATTGGACCTGAAAATATCTGGGGTAAACCTTTTGTTGTGATGCGTATAAACACCTTGTTTGGTTTTATTCCGTACAGTTGTAATAGTTATGTAAACCTCAGATCAAATAAAAAAAGGTAGATAGAACGCACGTAAAATAAGAAAGTAAAGCCATTTTTTTTAAATAAGAGTGTCCCAAGTGTTGCTACTTTTAAAAAATGCATACATTCAAATAGGTAATATGCGAAAATAAATCTGTTAGTTTCTTACAAATTACAATTAGATTATACATATTTGTGTAAATGAAGAAGGTGTGTATATGTATGTGTGAGCGGCAAAAATATTGGAAGATGAAGATTGTTTTGTTGGGGTTATGATTTTGACCCATATGTATGTTTGTCTGTTCGTTTAGAAGTTATGAGAAGTACTAAACTACACATCATAACATAAAAAATGAGGTGTCATAAATGCGATATGGCACCCTGCAGAGGATGTAAAGTCGTAATTGAAAAATATTTAAAAAAAACTGTGTACTCATTATGCATATGCATTATTTTTCGGACATTTTTTTTTGAACTTTTTAACACACAACGCAATCTAGCCCCAAACTAAGCGGAGCTTGTACTAGGGGTACTAGACAACTGATATTGATACATATATACTTTTTTTGTAAATACATACATATTATACTTTGAAAACACCCAAACTCCGAAATAAATGTGTGCAGATCATACAAACATTTAGTCCGACTCAGGAATCCAACCTGAGACCTCTAGCAGTAACTTGCATGATAAAAATAACAATAAATATACATTGAACCATATTTCCTACCGCTGAGTGTATCATCCTTACTTACATGTATACTTTTATACTGTCCCTTAGGGTATAACTAGATATCCCGATAATCCATTGTAATAAAATATAGATGGTTTTAATTGGAATAATGAATAGAGAATGAGGAGATTAGGGCAATATCCCGAAGATATGAAAATCCGGAAAGGAAGCATATGTTTTATTATGAAGATTATATTTTTGTATTTTTTATGTATGTAATTTTATTAACGGTATAAAGGCACGTGATTAAAGAAATAAAGTAACACGTATGTCTCACTCTATAGTCCATCATTTGACTATGAATTTACCTACAAATTACTTAACACTTCTCCAAAAAGTCTTTAGTGTGTATTACGTGTGAAATTTTATTCCTTCATACTTTTCGTCTCTTTTCTATAGTTTAAACAATATTTAATTGGGATATTTTGTAAATAAACTTGCAGCACAATAACTTGTACGACACTTTCGAAGAGTAGCGTGTGTTTATATGAAAGTAGCTGAGTTTTTTGGCTTCAGTAAGAACATAGGCCGTGCGATATCTACTTTTTTTATTTGATCTGAGATCTTAAGTATGAACACGAATAAACATACAAATATTATTAAAGAATATGAATTTTCGTACTCAGTAATTTCCAGTACATTTTTAGAAAGCTGGAAGTCTAACTACCGCTAACTACTACTAAGTATTTCATCATTATTCATGTAATTAAAAGTCTCTACTTACTAATTTCTGTACCGACCTTAAGTCTGAAGACTTATGTCTCTCTATGTCTTTTTTTTAATTCCAGCAAATTAATAAACTCCATTGTTCTACAATACACTTTGACTATTCTTTGAAATAAAGATCATATTACAAAAGAACGAAATAAACGATAATAACAGTCGCTATTCAAATACAAAATTAATTTACGCAGATGAGATTAAATCTCGGATTACATAATTAATTAAACGAATACCTTAATTTTATGGTATTAGTTTCCAAGCGTATAATAAAATAGAGATTTCAAATCTGTAAGTATTTAATATTATATCTTAAAGCAAACTCTGATCTTAGTTAAAAAACTGAACACAAAATATTTGCAATTTGATGTACCTATACGTATTATAGATGTTGATTACATGAACATTTTAGATGCGGAGTTTACCCATAATTGGTTCATCTCAACTTATAACACAAATATACATCCATGTTCCTAAATGTATAATATCTGAAACAAATGTTAGTGAATCTTATTCAGGTCTGATTTAGTAAAAAGGACTACCGATACAAGTGAAAACTTAAAACAATATGCAACAGTTTTATTTTTGAATAAATATGTGTTCAGGCTACTTGATCGACCATGTTGAATTTATATCCCATCAAAAGCAATCTACTTACAATTCACTTCTATAAAAAAAAAAAACTTGAAATATTTTGAATACCCGCTGTATATGTTCTAACACGATGTGTTATAGAAAATATTTCTACATTTGCGATGACAACCAGCTGAGATTGTATAGAAATGTAATATTTAACACGGTGATTTCATTCTGTATACCTGAGTGAAGTTTTGCTACATAAAATTTAGTGGGAGATTTCAAACTTTGGTAGAAATATAGTGTCTTTCTTGGTTCTATTAAGAACGAAAACTCGTAAACTTTGAAGTGCTAAAGTGTTCCGTACGAAGTTTTCGTTTCGAAAGCGAACCTTTTAAAAGTTTCTAATTCCAGTTTATACGGTTGAACTGTGTGTTTTATCATGTTATAACACTTAATACGCGGCAGATCACATTATTATATACCAATGATATTGTCTAGCAGAGGACTACAATTTAGTTCGTTAGGTCATTCGTGTGATATCGTGTTCCTGGGACATAGCAATATATTTGTGTAGGGAAACTCAACAATTGATTCTCAAACATTTATTTACCATTTTGTACATCACATATACTTCGTAATTATAACATAATAAGACAACCTTAGTTAACTTACAACATTGGTTTACCGCTTTGTTAGCTTAACATTTTTACATTATTAGTAGGTACTTCTTATTAGATATGATCACTTACAGATTAACATGTAACTTACATGAATTATATTAAATATTCGTCTCATTACTACGACCTCCGCGAAGAGACTGCCTGCAATAATGACTCTGAGCGCTCAACCACGCCTCTCCTTACCACTCCGTCAATGGTCGGCTGCGAGCGCATAAAATCAATGTTGCCACAAATGAAATTTATTACGTTAACTAAACCCATTTGACAAACATAATTTATGTATACGAATAACTTATCTTAACAATATAAAATGGCTTCTAACATTTATAACTAGGCCTTGAAATGAAATTAAATTAAATCAAATTTATTTTCATAAAACATAGGTTAGTACTAGGTGTCATGTTAGTGGTTTTTGATCACACCAAATGCTGCCTTGTTTTAGCATGATTTAAGCTAGTAAATTAAATAGTATACACACCAGACAGTAATTAATGTCTGACCTGAATAGAGTTACGGGAGGAGAAGCCGTCAACCTTAAAAGACTGATGATGACGGGTAAGATAGGAGGGACAGGTAAGACAGATCCAAGGACTGTAGCCCGTTGCGCTAGGTAGATCAAGTTTGCTCTACTCACGGCACTACAATCGATGCTGCCTTACACACTGCTCAAAATAGAAACAGTTGGTGAGCTATCATTCACAGAATAGCTTCAAGTAGGGGTCACGAGCCTCAAAATTGTGGATACCGACACAAACAATCGTTTTTATATTACTTAAAGGTAGGTACTAGGTTTGCGCCACTTATCGCATAGGTACTTATACGATTCGTGGCTATAGTTTGTATAGATTAGAGAATGTTCGGGCTTCAGGAATGTCTGGCTTTAGTTATGTTGGTCTATTGAGAAACGAGGGTCAATGAAACTTGTCTCAGCCTGACAGCAACCGATTGACTCCAGCATTATGCAACAAAAAGTCACATTAAAAAAAAAGAAAAAAAAAATATTATGCAATACTGTTGAGTTGCAATTAATTTATCAGTAAAATTTATCAGTAAAATTAAGTAAGATTATCAGAAGTGAAGTAATTTTAACAAGTTATTTTCGATCTTTACTAATATGGGTAGAATTTGATAAAAGTCACATTAAGTGTCGTAAATTATCAAAACCCATTGTTAAATATTAACTACCTATTCGTAAGATATGAAAACCCATGGTTAAATTAAACTGTTTACAGTTTCATTTAAGGAAGGAACTAAAACACGTATATTAGTGAATAGTGCACATACAACACATAGTAAACAAGTTGGTACATAATGCAAGTAAAAAACATAAAATATATATCTTTGAAGTCGGTAAAAGCATAAAAAATATCAAGCGCAGCATATCTATTAACAAATACATCATAGTTTGAAATTAATGTATGTATGTAAGTAGGTTAACATTAATATATATCATGTATGTTCATATGACTATGTATATACAGTATTTTGTTTATTTTCTTTTTGTATTAGGTCATTCAATTATTTATAAGATAAATAATGTTTTTGTTCATAGGTAAGACTTTGTTTTTCGTGTTAAAACATTCTGCACCACCTTCAAATGCAACTAACCCATCCAAAGGTTGCCTGGAAGATAATGCTATGAGCAATAAGGCCACACTAACAATATATCTATCTATATTACTAAAGCTGAACATGATGTACCTTACCCTATTTATTTAAAATAGTTTATTCTATATCATTATGGGATAATGATATAGAATAAACTATTTTGAATTAAAAGTGATGAAAGTTTTAAATTGAATTTAACGGTAATTATTTCCATTTTTTATAATTCATTATATGAATCCAAATATCGATGAAATACTTAATTTTCACTTTTATTTTTATTTTACATTTTAGACAACATGTTTTACAGATAAAAACTAATAAAATAAGCTTTCAACGACAACAATTTTGGCTTATCATTGTAACCAAAAATTGCATAAATAAAAGAGTGGACGCTATTAGTCTTAATAAATACAAGTTATTTGTTCTAATTATGACGTAACATAATATTTCGCAATAAATGACATCTGTCTGTCAGCAACGAAACAGTTTATGCTAATACAGTGACCGTAAAACCGTTAATTAACCGTAACGATCGTGCAGACGAAATCATCCAAACAAGCCACTTCAGTGTCACCAAAAATTAGACATTAACAGCTTAGGGCTGCTACTGGTATCCATAATAATGCTATAAATTTGACTTTATCGTTGGCTTAGTGGTTTAGGCGGTCGTCACGCCGTTTTCTAGTGCGCCAAGTACTGTGGGTCGAAATCCCACACGGGACAACACTTTGTGTGATCCATAAATATTTGTTCTGAGTCTGGGTGTTCTTTGTGTTTTATGCATGTTTGTAAGATCCCCCCGGAGTTGTCTTAAAAAAAGGAACTCTGTCTTGCCCACAGGTTCTACTCGCGACTCCAAACACGCGTACCTATGTCGGTTTTCGTGGTTAAGAATAGCCTATGTCTTTCCTCAATAAACATAGCATATACCATGACAAAATTTATTGAAATTAGTGTAAGCGTCACAGATAAACCAAGTTATTTTCAAGTTTGTAATATTCGTATTAATAATACTTGGATCCAAAAAAATTTAATTGTGATGTCTCCACACAGTGCGTCCACACAAAAATTGCTTTTTTGCAAGCATTGATTAAAATACCGAGTACAATACGAGTATGTTTAAAGGATTGTTTTCTTGACTTATTTCTATGGTTGAAGAAGTTTGAATAGTAATTTAAATAAACGCGAAAGTTTGTAAGTATGGATGGATGTTTATTACTCTTTCACATAAAATCTACTGAATGGATTTTGATTAAACTTTACAATAATATAGCTTATACATCAAAATAACACATAGGCCGTAATTTATAAAGATATCTTTGTGCAGCGGGGCTTTGCTAGTTAGTTAGAAGTCATATCACGTAATAAATTATTTCCACAAACAACATGCATAATAAAAATCCAATTCTGTAAGATGTGACAGCCCTGATATTGCAACTATCATATCTAGATGACATTTGGCGCGGTTCCATCTCTGCCGCTCTATTTCTATCAGACATTCCTGAATTCGCTTATTTTGTTTGCTGTGTTACCCAATGCCTTGTTTTTTAGCTTTATGAAGACTACTGTTTATTTTATAACGTTGGGAATGATGGAAGTGTTAATACTTGAAAGTTTTGGATAGAAAAATTATTATAATTTTTTGTCGTTAAGATTAATCTCGGTAGTATGGTAGATGAGATTTATTGGTTGGTTTTTATTGATTATAAAAGTTTTATCTCCTAAGATGTATTTAATAATATGATTTTAAAGTTTATTTTACACAGTTTACTTTACACATTAAAAGTAATTTTACTCTAAGAGCCTCGCTTCGGCACAAGTAGGCAAGCTCGACCGTAGTAATACTACGGCCTTACAGAAAACCGGTGTAAAACAGCGCCTGCGCTGTGTTTCACCGAGTGAGCAAGAATACAGGAGACCCACCGACCTCTCCCCCCAGCCCCTTCCTCATCCATCTCCCGGCCGGCCGGCAACGCACTTGTGACGCTTCTGGTGTTGTGGATGGGTAGCGGTAAACGCTTACCATCAGGAGATAGGTGTGTTCGTTTACCTCCTATCCAATATAAAATGTTTCTCATTTATAACCATCTGACGCAAATAAATAAATTTGTGATTGTTAGAACTTTATGAGAAATATAGTTCACACTTTTAACTATTTATGAGTGAGTATAGGGTAACCAGCAACAATTTTGATTTAACCTTAAAGTAGAAATGAGAACTTTTTACCGTGGGAGAGCCACGCTTCGGCATAAATGGGCCGGCTCGACCGGAGTGATACCACGGCATCACAGAAAACCGGTGTGAAACAGCGCTTACGCTGTGTTTCATCGAGTGAGTGAGGATACCGGAGGCCCATACCCCAATCCAACGCCCCCTATCCCCCTCACCATCCCCCTTCCCCCCAGGCCGCCATAGTGTGGGTCACCATGCTGCATTGTTCTTTTTCGCATTGAGGATGGTGACCACCACTCTTGGATTCTGCTCATGCTTTCCATCAGGCAGGGCAGAGTCATTTTGGCAGCTTAAATATATAAAAAAAAAAACTTAACAGTCAGTTTCGTGTATGTGTGTAAATGGAACACGGTCGTTCAAAGGTCGTTAAAGACGGTTACAAAAAACAAATACTGCTAATAAAAGCGTATTAATAAATAAAACTAAGGAATACTAGACGACCCGTGCCCACTTCGTTAGGCGAAGTTTTTATTATAAGAATTTTGTATTCAATCATATTCAAATATGGCTTATGTCCTGAATAGTGCTGCTTTCTGTTAGTGTAAGAATTTTCAGGATCGGATGAGTAATTCCGAAGTTTATCCTCTATAACCATACATACAATGTTAGAAACTTTACATCTTTATAATATTAGCATGGACTACAATAAAAAAATTACAAGACGACCATGTAATATTTACCTAAACATGAAGGCAAAGTTTTTTCAAAAGCAAAAGAAAAAATAGCTAGGAACTATAAATACACCTCAAGTTAAACGCAGGAAGTTAATCATGAATGTAATGCTAAATTGGATGAGGATTCTCATTTTATTTCTCGATACACTGTTCTATATACAGCTTTCTTTCATGCGCGGGTCGTAGTGGACTAGAGAATGAAAGAAAACTGTGCTCCTTATGGGTCCTCAGTAGCTGCGTGTGTTGTGGATTGTACTGTTAGATTCTGGTTCAAATTAGAGGAATACTCAAATTTTCCTTCCTTACTTAATTCCAAGTAGTAACATTCAAGTCCAGCAAGTATTAACAGCATTTTTCTATTCTTTTCCTTTTTAAATACAAGTCCCGCACTTCAAATGATCCTTAAGTTCCGGGAACTGAACAAACATTTGAGACTTAATAGATTCGCAACAATTGTCGAGTTTGTTACGAAAAAATTAAATTCCGAAAAGAAAAACACAGAACCTAGCATAATCTATACAAATATTATAAATATATAATAAAAGTATATTTGAATTCGGAAGTAACTCTGTCTGTCTGTCACACTTTCACGGTTAAATCACTTAATCGCATGGCGATACTTTGGTTCCTAAGGAAGGACATGGGCTACTTTGTTCTGCGATCATGAACATACACGTGGGCTTAGCGCCAGACAAAAGCTAGTAACTAATAGAAAGTGAAAAAAGTTAACGATTTTAGAGACAGTTATAACTCTTTACTAGGATAAAGATATACGATTCTGATAAACATATATTTATCAGTAATTTTCATCTGGTAAGTAATGTTATATGGCAGATAACTATCTGAAACTATATCATGATATAGTGAAGCTGGCCCTCAATATTAATTTAAGTTCCGTTATCGGATTTTGCAGATGTTTTTAAATATAACTTCAGGTACAAATCATTAACATCATTTGATTGCCTCTGTGGCACAGTGGTAGCGAATGCAACTGCTGTGCAAGAGGTCTCGTGTTCGATTCCTGAGTCGGACCAAATGTTTGTATGATCTGCAAATATTTGTTTCAGAGTTTGGGTGTTTTCTATGTGTAATATGTATGTATTTACAAAAAAAAATGTATAAAAGTATTAATATCAGTTATCTAGTACCCATAGTACAAGCTCTGCTTAGTTTGGGACTAGATGACGTTGTATGTTAAAATGTCTGAATATATTTATTATTGATTATTATTATTTCCAGGTATAAAACGTCAACAATACTAATACAATACCTATATCTATTCCTGTCTCTTCTTGCAGTTTTTTCGTAACATTTGTAAATAGTTCTCAATTATTCAGGAACATTGATTGTTTGAAAATCGATTGAAGTATTCATTATACACAGAATATTTTTCACTCATAATAAAGTTATCCGTCACAAAATTCACTACATTAGAAGGCAATAGTTTCAAAAATACTGAACGAATACACAATCAATATTATGATAATACAAAAAAACCGTTTATAAGTTAAATATGAGAATAATAGGCTACTGTTTCTTAGGAGTGTCGATAATAGTATTCGACTCGCACATCAGGCAAAGCTGTGAAGACAATAAATTAACTAGAAATATCTATACATCAAAGAAGTCACACCAAAATTAGTCTAAAATCAATTTTTAAGTGTGACCTGAAATTTTTCACGCCATTCAAATGGCAATTATTTGTTGGATTTTTACTCGACAGCTGCCAGTTATGGTTGAGTATACTGACACTTGTTTCTTGCCAAGCTTGTCAGAATGTCAACACATTGAATAACACATGTGACAGCAAAAATAAAAGAATGCGCAAGTTTAATAAAGTGTTCAATGTTTGGTCAATTTGAGATACTTTAAGCGCAGATGATTGAAACTCCTAATTTGTGATTTTATTTCCCAAATCGTCAGAGGAAAATCAGACATCCAGGCCAATCTTATAAATTCGAAAGTAATTTTGTCTATCACTTTTCTGTTTATTCTATTATCAATCTGTTATGGTTTCACGTCTAAGCCGCAGTACAGATTTTGATGAAATTTAGAATGGAGATATTTTGATTCTTTATTAAGGACTCTCTCACAAGCAGGCGGAGCGCTGGCATAAGTTAGTAGTATAAATAAAATCAACACTTTCAAGAACAAAACACTGCCTACAAAATGTGAGATGACAACTGAGTTATATGTAATGACATTTAATGACAATATAAAAGCGGTGTGTACACAATATACGTCAGAAGGATGATATGATTGACGTCATGTGAAGCGATCCTACGATTTTCATATAGGTTCTATCAAGAATATTGTTTAAAATATTTTGGTAGCTTACCGTTTCTGTTTCATTTTATATTATATCCTTTTAGCACTTCAATTTTATGTAACGGAGGTATGATAGCAGTCAAAGTGAAAAAATGAAGTTTAGACATATCTTGGCCTACGTTTTTCCTCAACAAACATAGCATATTCCATGACAAAATTTATTTAAATAAATGTAAGCGTGCTGTCACGCATTCATACGAATATTATAAACTCGAAAATAACTTTATTTATCTGCATAAATAAAGTTATTTTCGAGTTTATAATACTCGTATGAATAATACTTGGATCCAAAAGAATTTAATTGTGATGTCTCCACACAGTGCGTCCACACAAAAATTGATTTTTTTTCAAGCATTGATTAAAATAGTTGGCGTCTACCAAAGTTAAAGCCGACAATGATCCAGTTCAGGAAAAATATGTTTTAAAAGAATATCAAAATCTAATTTTGTCTTTTCATAGACATTATTTTGTTAAAATGGTATTTTTGTTTTTTTTAATAAATAAAACTAGTGAGCGCACCTACTAAACGACACGACTATTTTGCATAAATGTGGCAACATTTTGTTGATGCAGTGTTTAATATACTATTATAATGAGCGGGTTGTTGTATGCTTGTTGACGTAGACTTTTGACTTCAAATAACTCCATAAAAAGAAATTTAAGGGTGTTAAATCACAAAATCTATATCTATACTATCTTGTCTCGGTGGTCAGAAGGACCAGGTGGACAAGAAACAAGAGATAATACGAGTATAGTGTTTCTTTATATGTAACTATATATATATATATATATATANATATATATAAATCTGCCGTGCGTATGTGACTAAACTCATCTTAAACGGTTGAACCGATTTTAATGTAATTTTTGAGGGTTCGAAAATGATTTAGATTTAAAAAAAAATTTGATTCCACCTACAGCGTTACCTGCGGGTAATGAAATACCTCTGGTAACACCACGGGCCTCATCTAGTTTTTTATATTTTATGATATATATGACAAATATAAGATCACCCAGGCAAGTCACTGCTTAAAGCACTATGATAATTTATTTTTATATCTAAAAATATATTTGTAATGTAAAGAAAGAAATCACATCAAATTGAACGGGCAAAGATTACATAGTGTTTCAACATTCATTATTTATCCAATATCAAAAGTTCTTGGGATAAAATTTAAATAGTTTGGACATAACGATTCCATCTGATAGAAAAGTCAAAGATCTGGGCTTACTTATTGACTCGACCATCGATTGGCAAGCTCAAGTTACTTGTCAGCCAAATGGTATCTGGAAGCATGCGAACGTTATATCGTCTCAAGATCTTGGTACCACCTAACACCAAAACAACTCTTATGCAGTCTTTAATAGTCACAATAATTGAATATGGTGATGCATGTTACTTCGACCTGAATGCAGATCTCCTCAATAAACTAGACCGCCTTCTTAACAACTGCATTCGATTCCTTTCTAATCTCCGGAAGTACGAACGTGTGTCAGTCTTACGTTCCCAGCTAAAATGGTTGCCTATTCGTCTGCGTTGCAATCTGCTAGCACTTTCATTCCTATTTTTATTTCTTAACTCACCATTTTCTTCTACATACCTTGCTTTGTACTTCCGTTATCTGTCTTATAATCGTGACAGAAATCTTAGTTCACAAAATAATCTGCTCCTCTTATGTCCTTCTCACCATTCAGATTTCATGAACTCTTCTTTCTTTGCGGTACTACTCTGAAATGCTCTCCCACTCGAAATCAAGATGTCCACAAACCGTTTTACTTTCAAAAAGAGGTTACACGATCTCCTTCTCAGAAACGGCAGAAAGTTCCAATCCATAGCTGCTTCACCATATATTCGGGTTATCATAGTGTACGAACGTAGCGTATTTGTGTCAGTATACATACATGTGTATTTTATTACTTTATAATATATCTATCTATATGTTTTTTTGTAAAGCTTGTTTTCATTGATAATGTAACCTCTGTGCACCACCTACCTTAGAAGATTTCTAAACCACCCCTAAGGTGAGAGAGGACCACTGGAAGAGAATGCCTTAGGCATTAAGTCTGCCAATGTATAAATGTGTATGAAGTATAAATAAATTAATAAAAATTTATACCAGGAGTAATATTATTATAATCTTTTTTATCTAATGTATCTGCTTCTTTCAATCCCTATAAAAATAAAATGTTATAAAGCATTCCATAGACAAGATCAACATAACTCCTTTTGAATCCTAACTTAAATTACGAACACCTGATCCTGACAAAACAACAAGTATACGAATATTTAAATTCCAAAATGACTGAATATTTTACTGAAATGTACATGTCGGTCGCATAAAAGGAAAATCAATGAAATAAAACTGAATTACGTCAATTCGATTTATTACGTAGCGTTACCACTTATTCGATGTGAAAATAAATTATTTTTAGATATGTACGAAAATATCTGTTTTCCTCATATTTGTATTGCACGCAGAATGTTGAAATATTTTTGCAAATAATTTATATATAGTGTTCCAAAATTGACGCAAGATTTGCATTTACTACTATTTGTACTATGGTGTAAGCGACCAAAAAAAAAACAAGTTGATAGCTGACAATTTAGGGCTAGTAAATCTTGTAGGCTAGGGTTAGTAATAATATCTTAAAAATAATGAATGTTTGGCATCCGTAGTTCAAGCAAAACCATCCTAAACGATGAAGCACATTTTCATCTTGATGGTCTTGTTAAACTTCATGGCATGGCGTGGCAAATTCAAATCTTGCGTTAATTTTCGGACACTGCATAAATCATTTGAAAGAGGTTTTTTCATCATTCTGAGTGCTATGGGCAAATATGAGGAAAATGGTGTTTGTATATCTTCAGTTTAGGAGGAGGTTAGTCACATACACACGGACAGAAGAGATGAGCATGGTCCACGTCATGATTGTCAATTTAATTTAACATTAAAAGGATTGTTATGTGTTTTCCCGTAAAACGTCATTGGATGTCCGTTACAACTACGTTAATTACAAGAAGTAATTTTAAACGGGAATTTACCTCTACCCTTATTGGAAGATACATAATAATAACAACCTGCCACATTTCACGCAAGACAGTTTGATTTCAAAATGGTCACAACTTATACCAGTACTTGCTGATAAATTTATTTGTATATTTTTTAGCTTTTTGCAGGCTTCCTCCATATAAACTGATGTTGATTGTGACTGACTGATGATTTTCGTCAAATTTATGAGTGGGAGAACCGACCTTCGACACGAATGGGCCAGCTCGACCGGAGTGACAACATGGCTTCACAGAAAACCGGTTTGAAACAGCACTTGCCTCTGTTTCACCAAGTAAATAAAGAAAACTGAGACCCGTACCCCAACCCCTTCCCATCCCCTTCCCCATCCCCCAAAGGCCGGCAATGGACTTGTGACGCCTTTAGTGCTGCGGGTGTCCATGGGCGGCGGTAATCGCTTACCGTCAGTTGAAACGTCGGCTTGTTTGCCTTATATTCCATAAAAAAGCTTTTGCGTTGACGTCATTAGATATAGATGTTGACAGGCCTGTTGGCCTTATAATTCATGATCCGTCCCGCTATGATCCCTGGTCCTTTAAGCGGAGCGTGAAAAAGCATCTGACTGGCAGCCATAGTGTAGGTCACCATGCTGCATTGTCCTCATTCGCATTGAGGATGTTGACCACTCTTGGATTCTGCTTATGCTTTCCATCAAGCAGAGCAGAGTCATTTTGGCCGCCAAACCACTAAAAAAAACACACTGCTAACCAGTATTTGAGGTTTCGATTCCCACCAAGAACTAATGATTATGTGTTAATTATAATCATTTGTTATGTTAGGATGGAACGTATGTATAGCTTTGTATTATTTTTAGAAACATTTAAGTATGTTTATCAGCAGTGGCCTGGGTGCCATAGTGTAAGCTTTGCCGAAGTTTCAGATCAAACAACCATGTTAAGATTTTTGTGGTCATTTTTATAACAAATACATTACATTCAGTTATTTTGTCCTAAATAGGGATCAACCTACGTCCTTTGGATTAGTAGTTAGCATCAATAAACATTAGGCTAATAGGCTAGACGTGTTAAAAGATATTGCGAGTGATAAACGTTTTTCCGTAGTGCCTTCAGTTTAAAGAGACTGTCTTGAAAACCACGCAGAAAAGGCTCAGTATCATATCTATATATATAAAAGAAAGTCGTGTTAATTACACTTTTTATAACTCAAGAACGGCTAAACCGATTTGGCTGAAAATCAGTGGGGAGATAGCTTAGAACCAGGAGACGGAAATTTTATACAGGATTTTTTTATTTCGGCAACACGTTAACTGCGGTTGTTATTGTACCGCAGGGCTCAGCTTGTTATATATATTTCAACCAGAAAGTATAGATTCATGAAGGTCATGCCGAAAATATAATTTTATTGCTCTCACAAAAACCTTCTAATAATAAATAATGCGGGACATATGTTCAATATTTTACTCGCACAGCATCGTAAACATTTAGTATTCTATACTTATAATAAATCATACAATAGAAGAGCAATAGCAATATGTGTTATATATATATATATAATTTTCGTAACACGTCGTGGCCCATCATATACTCCAAAATGACTACACGGTTGGCCTAGTGGTTTCAGTGGTCGCCACATCGCTTCCTATTGCGCCAAGTGTTGTGGGTTCAAATCCTACATGGGACAACACTTTCTGTGACACAGTAATGTATATTCTTAATACGGGAGTTGTCTTTAAAAACAAAGAGAAAAAAAATAATTTAATCGATTTTCAAGTTTTTTTTTAATGATTGTTTTGCTAGCGTTCCTAAGAAAGGATATTTAACATCACGTTTAGACCAATAAGAGCCTATCATAACTAAAAGAATAGGCAGGCGAAGTTACGTTGGTATACAAACATAGTGCTAGATAGTAGTAGGCTTCCATTAGATAAGTCAATGTTATACTGTCCCCAATACAGATTGCCAACTGTAAAAACTGTGAGCCTTTATTATTCCCATGATTTGGAGGAGGACAGCCATGAGGATTTCCCCTCGTAAAAAAAAAGGTTACTAGTTCTACCGGTTTTATCTGAATATCAGTTTTTACATGGAGCGACTGGCATCGGACCTCCGCAACCCTGATGGTGAACTGAATTCGAAGGTTGAAGTAGTTGTCAGTATATTTGAGGCCACTGACTTCCCAATAACGATTGCTATAGATGTTCATGACAACCGGGACCGATGGCTTAACGTGCTCTCTGAGGCAGAGGCGGGTAACACCGTCATCTTCCATACTCCGGGCTATTAAGAATTATGTTTTAAGAAAAACCCAACAGCAGCCTAACCCGAATCAAAGTAGCAGTGAATTTCTTTAATAACATTGTCCGTAACAACTTGTTCATTGTATATACATAACGATATATATGTTGTACCTTTTAATAAGAGATACCATACTGACAATATTACAGCCTAGTTTATACATCATTGTACAGGTAATATCGGGGCGACCGTACGCAGTATTACAACCTACCAACTGTTATCTAATGATTCGAGTAAACAGATATTATTGATTTTTGCCCATAATGCGCTGGGTTATAACACTGATAAACGAAATTGTAAAGAAAGTACATGTTTGGAAATGATTATACATGCCACATGTTTATAAAAGTATTCTTTAATATCTACAGATATTAATTGCGAGGGTTTGGCCCACTGTACCTCGGTGACCACTATAGGGTTTGTTTTTCTTTCGCAGTGACGTTTTGATGCGGCTTTTGCTCCCATTGTTGCCTTTTACGGTACTCATTGAATGAGTATGGTCGGCAACATTCCTTATTTTACCTCTGTCACCACACAGAGAATCATCGTCGTCAACTTTCTTTACTTTACCGTGGGAGAACCACGTTTCGGCACGCATGGGCCGGCTCGACCGGAGTGAAAACCGATGTGAAACAGCGCCTGCGTTGTGTTTCACCGAATGAGTGAGGATACCGGAGGCCCATACCCCAATCCCTCCCTTTTATCCCCTTCCCCATCTCCCAAAGGCCGGCAACGCACTTGTAACGCCTCGTGTTACTGGTGTTCATGGGCGGCGGTAATCGCTTACCACCAGGCGATACGTCTGCTCGTTTACCCACATATCCCATAAAAAAAACTTTGAGTTTTTGATCAACTGTACCACGCTGGCTAGACCGTTTGCTGTAGGGCGTACTTAAAGAGTTAAGACTTTCTAGATTATTAGCCCGTCACCACACAACCTATTAAAGTATTATTGAAAACTATTCTAAGCAACGTATGAATTGTATGTCCTAAAAATTCACAGATAGTAACTGTAAAGTTTAGTGTAGTGGTTTTGTGGTCACAACTACGAGGTAGATCAGTCGATCTTTGTGGTTTAATAAAATGCAGTTCGCAATCTAGCAGTATTTTATATAGTTTCATTATATTTTAGGACATATCAATAATATAAGGGCAATACCCGAGAGTGACATTCCTATATATTCGTTGATGTGTTCTAATATCAGGCTATTGATTAATGAAGTTTAATAAAATGCTAATATATCTACACCGATAAAAAAATTCATGAAGGAAGTCTACGTCACAGAATTGAATAAATTTTGTCATGGGTAAAACCGTAAAACATAAATAACTAATCGTGACTATACTGATTTATGTACGTGTTTGTATATGTGTGTGTGTGTGTTTGTGTACATGTGTTATGTGTCCGTAAATAAGACTGGGTGGTATGAAGGAACAGGTGTTATATCCTACCAACACAAGACGAGGATCCTCAAATTATTCGGAATGATTTTTGGAAAGTTGTGTTTATGCTGATGATATTCAATTGCGCGATGCAGGGAGACTCAAATTAATAGCGTAACTAATTTTATTCATCTTCTGAGTGTCGTAAGAGCTGATTACGGAAGTAAACTACGTAAGACTATATCTATACAAAGAGAATAAAAATACACGTTATGGCAAACTGTCTGCCCAACGTGATAAATGTACAGAGAGCTTGAGAGTATAGGATAATTTCTAGGCCCAATAAATAGACTGGGTGGAACAGTAAGGATCCAAGTTTTATTATTTGAGGCCTGAGATGGGCTTAAACAATGTAGCTATCGCGAATATTAAAAATGTTTAACCTAAGCCGCACGCACGAAATGGCTATTTCCGCGCGGACTAATTCGGGAAAGCCTAAACGTAAAATTCTCAATCATGCGTGCATAGTGTTTATGCATTGTCAATCAAGCCTGACATAAAATATTAATTTTGTATTCAGAGAAAAATTAAAAAAATTCGGTCATATTTTTCCTGGAAAGTAAACAAGATATCAAAAAATTTATGTCGGGAAAAAGTTATCTAAAATTTTAATGTTTAAAATTCTACTACGAATTTTGTACCTCATTTCTGGCAAATAGATAATATAATATTGCAGGTAAATAATGAAACCCTAAGCGCATTAATGATATCAAACCAAAGTTTCCCATGTGAGGGTCGAATCCACAGTGGAAAGCGGCCAAGCAAACTATTTCTCCGCTGACCGATTACCACATAAACCACTACATCATTCATGTTTTTATGCAGATGTGCAGCAACAGTTGATCGAATTCGTAGATTTAGATACAGTTACACTGGATAAACACAAACACTTCATCATAACCTTTAATCGCTTATATGAGCTGTGATGGACGTAGAATCATCCCAGCCCCTCCATACGGTCATTAAAAGATGGAGAAAACATTTCCAAACATCACAGATATCAAGTTAAAGAATGTCAGATCAAATTTCAGATAAGATTAATGCTAAAATAAGCAGCTCTGTTACCGGACTCGATGATCACATCAGAGCTTAATTAGATTATGCTTTTAACTACATATGGTCCTATTTTACTTGGAAGGGTTTTAATATCTAATTCAGTAACCATTATAATGTTGATCAACCTTTTAGAAACTGTTTGTTAGTCTTGTAGTACATCAATTTTTTTCATGTTTCTAATTTTTAATAGAGTACTATTTATCTTTTTATCAATCGGTTCGTCGAAAGGGGGGTGCGTCTTTTGTAATGAAAGCTTCATCACCAGCCTGCTATGTGCCACTTTTAGAAGTAAGAAACTATTTAGTAGATTTCATAAATTTACTTCTTAATAAAACTATTTTATTCAAAAACAAATATAGGCTAATATTAGACCCAACATTCCCATGGAATCCTGATTCCCGATAAATACGTTTAGTTAATAAGTATTTAGACATGAGCTTTCATATAAAAGACTACAAGACTAGACTTGAACTATATAATAATATAACAACGATAATATGTACACCTGCAAAGCTGGAATGGATCGTTAGTGGCCTATATTTTAGTTATTTCAGCAAATTTTAGTATTAGGTTACCACATTGGTAAACAGTTCAAGTTGCATTCCTTACACAGTTGCATGGTCATATTAATATTACATTGTTCATAAATAGACTACGTGCAAAAATAACTGATGTTTTTCCCTAGGGAAATGTCATCAGTAACGCAGCTGGTAAGCATTTAGGTAATTCAGTAGTTCACTTTGTAGTACAGTACAGTATGTGCATTACTTACTTTTCTATATTAGTAATTAATAAATCGTAATTCATTATAATAAATAAATAATAATAAATATTTCGGACATTTATTACACAGGGCTATCTAGTCCCAAACTAAGCAGACCTTGTATTATGGGTACTAGAAAACTGATATAAATACATATACACTTTTTTTTCATCATCATCAACAACCCATAATGTTCCACTGCTGGGCTCGGGTCTCCTCTCAGGAGAGCCCATAGCCCAGTTGCACTCGATGATTAGAAACAATCACCAGGGTAAGAAAAGACGGCGCGATCAGTACGTGGATGGGTGACTGCTGGTGGCATGTTACCATGATCGTCTCCGTGATTCGGTGGTCACGTAAAGCAGTCGGTCCCGATTGTCATCATAGGATAACAGTCGTGAAGCTTAGTTAGAGGCCTTTGTGTGGCTTAAAAACATCCAACGGTAAGATTATGTGGCCACAACGTTGTCTTTCTTGCCAGTCCCCAACCCGCACTTGGCCCGCGTGGGGACGTATGGCCTTTTCTTGTAAATACATACATATTATGGATAGAAAACACCCAAACTTCGAAATAAATATTTGCAGAATATACAAACATTTGGTCCGACCCGGGAGTATACCCGAGACCTCAGACAGGAGTCGCATACACTTTTTTTTATTTTTTTTTACGTGGTTGAATTCCTTTACGCACTTCGCTCCCTCCCTACGGGGACAGGGGGTTTGCTTTGTGTGGGACTCCTGACTGACTCCAGCCAGACTACCCACTAAACCACCACGGTATGCCTCTCTGCGCCTGAGACGAGAGAGATCCGAGAACCGCTTTCTTACGCCATCCGGACCCCTCCCCGCACTGAAGCGGGCTCCTTCGTCTGATGGTAAACTCTCAATTAAGGTGACGTACGGCACACGCGTAACGCCGCCCCCCTCGCGGGTAGGAGTCGCATACACTACCATAACGCCACCGAAGTGGTCATAATATAGTTAATACAACGGATTAAGAATATAGAGAGTCGCCACTCTGCTTCATTCCATGGGCGTCGTAAAAACCGACTATGAGAGCGAACTACGTACAATAAGATCAAAGTGAAGGAAATCTTGAAACCTCATTTCTAACTCTCTAACCTTTCTAATAAAGGCTAAAAAATGATGACGATGATAGTGTGATTTATTTTCCCACTAGAAAGACCTACGCAACTTTGTCTGAATCTCTTTTCAATCGTGCTCGGATTTTATTTAGTTCTTTAACACGCCTACACAAAACACAACAAAAAACAACTAAATAGTTCCCATTAGTAGACCAATAACGTGACACGCGAAATATATATTTTAGTTTAGTAAAAAATAGTTATTAAGTGTTAGTTTAGTCACAACGGGTAATATAAGCATTTTCCGTTTGTTATTTGAAATAGTAATATACATATGTAGACCTATTACATCAAATTATATTACTTATTTTACTATGAAATTAGGAAGGAAAATATGCTTAGATAAAATGGCAAATTCATCATTATAATAGTTATTTAAGTAAATGATTGCATTGGGATTAAAGAAAGTTGTATGGTGAAAAGGGTAACTCCATGACTACCTCATGTTGAATTATGGTGTTCATGGTCAGACTTGCATAGCGGTAACTTTGATTAGAATAAAGTTTATTGTGCACACTCTGTTCTTTTACATACAACTAATGAAGACGAAATACTTGGTAAAGTTTCGTTATTAGTGTACTATATTATTCCAGTAACATTTTTACTGGCTTTTCTTTACTTATTATTGCACTATTTTAATGAAATTTGGCATCTAGATAATGTGCTTCTTGAGGAAAGGCATTGGCAACTGCGATTACTGACATACACGCAGACAGCCTTAATAAAATCTTTTTTCGTCCAGTCATTCAGTGATAAAGATATAAGTGTTTATAACTCACCATTGATGGTTACACTCAGTAGGTAGGAAGTATCCGTATATATAGTATAAGAAGCACATTATCTAGTAGCTGTGGCCACTGCCACTGTGTGTAATTTTACTCGGTTCAATTCCATACTTAACAGTCAGCTCCAGAGAAATGATGATCCCATTAATCCGTGTGAGTTTTCACACCAAAAAAGATGTTCATTGTTGCGAGCCTTGGTTGAGGTCTGTGTTGAGGAATAGGCCTCTTTCGACTGATACGATGACGGTTTTTCAAATTTTCACGAATTTAAAAAAATGGCCTTAGATTTTACTGTAACTATCCATATTAATCGGAAGGCGCTTATAGCCCAGTTGCACTCGGTGATTAGAAATAATCACAAAAATAAAATATTATAATTTGAAAGTTTGTTTGTCGGTCTGTAAGGCTGTTACTACTAAACCGCTGCACAGCGCGTAGATATTTTGTTTCCGACATACACGCGGGCGGAGCCACCAGCGAAAGTTTGTTGTTAAATAAATAGCAACATGAATATTTTTGTTTATTTCTGTTTCTCACAACTATTCCATTGTTCTTTTATATTTTTTATCGATTTTGTCGATCTAAAGGTCGATGTAAGCGATTAAGCTACACTTTGTGTATTTATTTTGAACTCTTTGTAGTTGTTTAACAGTATTGCTTTATTATCCTACGGCGTTCTTTTCAATTTCAATTGTAAAGATAAATAAGTATTTAGCAAATAATATTTTGTATTTCTTGCATGCCTGACGTTATAACTTACCAGCACGTGACAGTTTAAATGTTTACTTAAATAGATAAGTAAAGTAGATTTAAGTATTTAAATTGTTGTTAAGCACTATCATAATGCCGATAGTATAGTAGTAATACCTTTGGTTTGAATGGCAGTACCGTAATGTTACTATTTATTTATATGATTTTATTATTGTATATTGTTCAATCTGTTTTATTGTAAATTTAATTTAAACATTTATAATAAATAATAAATAAATAAATATTTCGGACATCTAACACACAACGCCACCTAGTCCCAAACTAAGCAGAGCTTGTATTATGGGGTACTAGACAACTGATATAAATACATATATATATTTATTTATTTTGTAAATACATACATATCATACATAGAAAACACCCAAACTCCGAAACAAACATTTGTAGATCATACAAACATTTGATCCGACCCGGGAATCAAACCCGAGACCTCAAAAACAGCAGTCGCATACGCTACCGCTGCGCCACTGAGGCAGTCAATAATGATGCTAACTTGCGCACGTACCTAATACTGACACAAGTACTGTACTGTTATCTTTCATTAATACCCGACTGTGACGAAGTTAAGAGGAAGGGTTATATTTTTACCCGACTGCGAAAGAGGGAGGGTTAAGTTTTTTGAGTGTATGTATGTATATTTCTTTAGCTCGCCCTAGAGCCTAAACGGCTCGTCGTATGTTTATGTAAGTGGTGTTAAAAGATTCGTCTTAGTTCTGAAAATGACTTGGTACATCAAAATTATAAAAAAACAAAACAAAAAAATTACTAATTCGTTATTTGTTAGCAGTCTATATATGTTCCTCCATAGCGTCTGAACTACAGGACTGATTTTAATGAGTTGTCAATAGATTGTTAATAACGGTTTGGCTGATATATGTTATAGAATTTTATCAATTTTTTTACGTAGTTCGGTTTTAGTTTTTTAAACTTTTTCTTGTAATAAATATTTTTCAAGGTTCTTTGTAGGTTTTAGCACTTATATGGGGAATTTCGTACAGATAGTAACCACTTCTTCGTAAAATTCTAACTTCTGTCATAGTCATGTAATAACGACAAATAGCAGTTACGTATAAGAAGTTAAATCATGAACTTTGCTTCTTACGCGTAACTATTTTTTATTCTACCACAAAAACAATATAACTGAAAATAAACGTTACCTGTTTCGTCATTATCGACTTCCATCATGTTTACAATCCACACAGGCACTTAACAAATAGCAACAAACAATCCATCGCTTCCTACATATTTTACACACACAAACACATTGATTTATTAAAACTAATTAGCCGTTGTATTACCACAACCTCTTCCTTCAACAATCTGAGTCAATTTAAATCACAAATTACAACACTAGTGACGTGCCCTTATATCGAGTTATTTTTAATTAAAGAATATTTCACAGGCATTCAAGTTACACAGTTAACACCGTTTGTCGAGCATCAAAGGCGTTGAATATCACTGACTAGGCAACGCTTTATCGTTTACTGAAACACGATATATGGCTGTGAAGAATGTGGTAGCTGTCTTCACTAAACGCCTGCGCACTAACACAACACAGTTTTTATCGTACTTTGTTATATATTTGTTACACGTTTTTTTTTACTCACGATGTTTGAAACTCAATTTCATCACTTGAAAAAACAATTTTAAACTACATTTAAAATTATTATTACGTTTGTTTTACTTCGTATGCCATTTTATCCATTTTACAATTAATAAACTAAATTTTTAATCGAATGTACGATATGGTCACCAACATTTTGACACGAAATTTGATAAAGTCGTTGTATGTATTTAGTGTATTCACAAATTAGTAACTACGACCATAGTATAATAATAACAAAATATATTTTATTTAATTACAGAACATCGTTGTGACGGTGTCGCATGCACGGTATCGGAGGTCGACTGATAAGTGTGAGCGCAGTCGGCGACCACGCGTAAACTACGAGAGATTCCGTGTGATGATATATTACACACTACTTTTAATATTACAGCATCGTGTTATACTGTAGTTAGCGAGGAGATAAAAACATTCCCGTATTTACGTCGTTTAAGTCGTCATCAAGGTCGAATCAACGTCTCTAGGTATCGATTGTAAATTAGTGATATCGAGCGATAAATCATAATCGCATCTCTAAGATTTAACTTGTTGTGTTATTGTTTGAAACTAGAGATACGTTGCCTTTGTGACGTCACATGACGTCACATGTTTGTTAACAATTATTTATACGTATTTACCTACTAACGTTACTATATTTTATTGTCGGTTGAATGCTAGGAAAACAAATAAAGATATATAACGGTGTATTATGTTTAAATTTTACGATTCGTTTTCTTTTTTGTTGATGATCTGAGTGTGCGATTTCTTAAACATTGGGTTTGTTGTCAGCACCGTTAGTAAATTTTAACCCTCTGTGGTCTTTTGGAAGATAATCTCTGATCAGTCTGATGAGTGAGTGTGTGTGTGTGTGGCATACCTAATATGGCATACGAGTAAAATTTTGTATTGGATTGAACGGAATTGACAAAATCATTTATCAAAATTTCAAATCAGAAAATTTCAAATTTAGGTAAATAGTTTTGCAATTTTTAGTTGCCGTCTCAATTCCAGCTAATAAATAAGTGGAATCGTAATATTTTTTTGTAATATAATATTTATGTAATATTACTTGGTACCTGGTACCAACATAGTTTTAAAAAAACAGTCCTTAACAAAAGCCCTGGTTGGAACCAGAACTTGAAAAAAATACGTAAGGGACTTAGGATACCTTTTAACCAAGTTAAAAATCGCAGGTCCATAAAGGATTAGGATAATTATAAAGCAGCACAAAAACACTAAGCGGATCATATTCCGGAAAACGGAGGAGTGGAGTAACTTCTGTAGCAGTATAAATTAAGCAAATCAAGCCGCGAAAAATTAAATTAAAAAAAGGAAGACGGACTGGGAAATCGCAAACAATGAATTAACCGAAGATAAAGTCAAATGGGCGCTAATAGCTTTGAAATCCCTTTAAATCCGCGGGACTGGATGAAGTCTTTCCAGCGATACTACAATGGCATCTAATGGGGTAGTCAAACATCTAATACCTATCTGCAGGGCTTTTCAAGCATATAAATACATATCGATACTGTAGAGAGAGGCGAGAGAGAGTAGTTTTCCTACCTAAATAATCATTTAGGCCCATTAGTCTCACATCTTTACTCCTTTTTTTGTGCGGAAATGCCTTCGTATGTCAACGACTAGTGGTTATGTTGGACTCAAACCGACTAAAAACCGCACACTATATCGGGTACTAGAAGCTGGAGAACCAGATGTACCTTCGGAAGGAAATCCTTGGGACACCGACGTACCTCGGGCCACCCACTGTTTGTAGGTGGCCCCCTCTTGTTAATGACAGACATAAGATTAGTGGGCAGACACCCACGGAATGGAGTTTTCAAAAACTTTCTACTGCATCCCCAACAACATGCATATAGAAAAGGCAGATCAACAGAGTCGGCCCTACATATGGTAGTACAGAAGATTTACTTAGTTTTTGCAAGCAAACAGTCAAAAATGGCGGTTTATAAATAGGTGGTAGACATACATAAATACTCGTATAAGGCGCTTTCGATAAAACTATCCACAACAACATTAACCGCGCCTGACAAAAATTTGAGGCTGAACCAGTCATTACGGAATGTGTCGTGGAGTTGGTCAGTAAAAAAGCGGTTCAGACAACGGTGAATACTACTATGAGAGCTAGCAAGCAAGGGTAATCAGAGGATTCCCACAAGGTGGTGTCCTATCACCGCTTTTATGGAACATAGTAGTAGACAGCCTCATAAAGAGACTAAACGACCGAGGATACATTACTATCGGTTATGCGGATGATCTAGCAACTCTGATAAGCTGAAGCGCGGAAAATGTGCTATGTGGGGTCATGCGTTTGCTTTTGAGATTTTAGAAGAAAGGCGTGACCAACAACAACTCTCCATAAATCCAAAAAAAAAAACAGAACTTCACTAACAAAAGGAAGTTATCAGAACTATAGCTATCAAAATTATTCAACAGCAATCTCTACCTGTCAGCTCAAGTAAAATATCAGGGCGTTATTCTCGGCAACAAATTGAACTGGGCGAGTTACATCGAAGCAAAGGTAAGAAAGGCCTAGAAGACTACTTGGTAAAAGATGGGATCTTAAATCAAAGATAACACTTTGGTTATACTCTGCAGTTATCAGACTTTTCATTACCTACGTGTATGGTGTTCGGATGTATGGTGCTCCAGAACGCAACAATCCACAGCTAAAATAAAACTCCAGAGTCTACAACGCTTGGCCACAATAGCAACTACTGGATGATGTATGAGAACTACTACATCAGCTGCATTAGAGTATCTCTTAAAACTTGAGACCTCTAGATCTGGTCATCCAACAGGAAACAATAGCAGATGACCTAAGACTAAGATCAAATGGATTGTAGGAAGTAAACACAGAAGCAACAAACTCATAAGTCCTGCAGGGGATTCTTAAGGAACGTCCACTCCTCGAGGCAGCCACAGACAGAACCATGTTAACATGTCTTTGATCGAAGTTATTATATTTAACTAGTCGCAGAAATAAGGGATGGAAGGATGGAGGGAAATTTAATGGAGAAGCAACAAAGGATGCGAGAAAACAAAGAGCGCAATCCAAAAGTTCAGTGCAAATCAAAAAGACTAGCCAGCAACCTGATTAGACTGAAAAGGGATGATCTCAGGAAGATCATAGGTATTCTGACTGGGCATTGTCCCCTAAACAAGCACCTATTTACTATAGGCGCAACAAACAGCCCTTTGTGCAGGGAATGCATGGGGACAGAAGAAACGCCGTAGCACGTTCTCATAGAATACAGAAGTGTGGTAGATCACCGGGTAGACATCCTCCAATTAACATCACTCCCGGAAACATGTAATGACCTCAAAAGGCTGCTGTGTTTCTGGGATGATCTGGGATGGTTGGAGTATAATAAACCTATGTGTAATGGACCAATTAAGAGGCTAAATGTGGAAATAGCCCGGAAAAACAAACAAAACAAACGAATTGTGTCTCTCCACAACAGTCGGTCCTAAACTGCCCGCATCCAACGGTTTGTTTATTTATTTTGCCGGGCTTTTCCCACGCTATTTCACGTGGGTTCGTCGTCTTATATATCTTCTTATTTAAATAAAATAAAGTGATCTCAATGAAGGTACATCATCTGAACATAGTCTCTCGAATATGTTCAAATGATGTTTTTTTAAAACACGTCTTTATACATGTCTTTATGATCTTTAAAGTGCTTACAATGCTAACAGTATTCAAACAACAAAAAGTTTTGAAACTATAACCCGAACATGTTAAAACCTTTTGGTGCAATTTATATAGCCTTTTTTTTACGTGTGGAAACCCCCTCAAGCCTTCATCCCACCGGGGTTTGCGGCGGGGCGGTGTGTCGGAATCGAACCGACTAAAACCACACGGTGTGCCACTCTGCGCCTGAGACGGGAGAGATCCGGGAACCGCTTTCTTACGCTATCCGGACCCCTACCACGCAATTTATATAGTCTATGTTAACCGAGCTATTATTACATATATATTGACACCTCATTTGTTAAAATCTGTTCCTGGAAGATACAAACTTATATAGACTGTCAAAACTATAACCCTTCCTGTTGACTTCGCCGTAAACGGCTAAAATCGCCTGACATAAAAACTGTGCATAAAACATTGTCTAATAATTTTATTTGAAGATTGTACAAATTTAAAAAAAGTTAGGTACACAAGTCACAAAAACTACTTAGCGATGCTCATTCCAAAAAAATGTATAATAAATAACACCAAGGTTTCGATAGAACTTAAAGTTGGGTCTTAAAAAAAATGTGTGAATACTATATCATAGTCATTGATCACAATTAAAGTCTTCACATTTTTTATGTAGTATATAGTGTACAGATAATTGTAACACATGCCGAGTATTACTTTTATCTAGCGACACACACGTTCTTTGTTTAAAATGTTAAGCCAAATTTATCACTTCTACAAGCGCTAAGGTTTTTAAAAATATTAGAGATAAGTTTACATGCCTTACTAACTTTTATATTATTCCACGCCGTATGGCTCATGTATGGATATATGCCCTCGAGGTTCAAAGCAAATTCTAAGTATATCTGGTTCCCATTGCCAACGTAATTCTGAGAGCAGTAGCTATATTCTCATAAACATGTACAAAAATGTGTTAACAACTTTAAATAAAAGCTATTATGTGTTTATTTATTTTGTTTAATAAATATTATCTCAGTAAGATAAGTGATGTACAATTTGATTAATACCATGATAACTGACATTTAGTTTGCTCGTGATTTTAAAATCTATACCAATACAAGTCTAAAAATTTCTTTTTGTTTTTTTACGGAATAGCGGGTAAACAAGCAGAAATCGCCTGATGATAAGCGATTACCGCCGCCCATGGACAACCGCAATACCAAAGGCTTCACAAGTGCGTTGCCAGCCTTGGGGGAATGGGGAGAGAAATGCGGAGAGGGGTTGAGGTATGGGCCTCCGGTATCCTCACTCACTCGGTGAAACATATCGCGAGCGCTTCACACCGGTTTTCTGTAGGCGGCCATGGTATCACTCCGGTCAAATCCCAGAGAATGTTCGGATAATTGTCAAATTCAGAATATTTTTTATTTATTGTCAGTACTAAAGCAAACGAGAAGCGTGTTGTTTACGTTCCTAATATGATACTGGGAAGGTTTACAAAAATATTACGAAGAAGTTTACGGTTTCTCACATATGTTCTTCTAATTATTGGTCAACTTTGATCAGGCTCCATCAATGGCAGCTGTTTATGAGGTTTTATGGCTCATTCATTGTACACTACAGCTACATCACTATTTTGATCAGATCTTTCGGCAAAATAAAGTTATTGTCCAACGATGACTCGTAAATTTGTGAAGCATATCACATCATTGAAATATCTTAAAATTAAAACAAACCCTGTACCAACCAGTCTGCTCAGCATGGTAAATTAGACCAAAACATCTTATCTAAAGAGAGGCCGTGTCTTGCAGTGGTCTATTAAAGACTCTTGATATCATCTAATGACAATTGCGATTTGTAACAATAAAAGACGCAATTCGTTGTAAATTTCGAGTATAAAAATACAGAACTACTGAAAAAAAACTACTCAGTAATGCTCTTGGACTTGTGCTTACATGGATCGGGGGAATTCCCCGTAACATCTTCATTAAAATGTTTACCAATGTTTATTATTGTATGCGGCTAAACCAAACCAGAATTATAATCTTATAATATGCTTTACGTATTTACTTAATTTTCTGATGCGTACACGTAAGAGAAAATCTAGTACAGCATTGTCTCACAAGGTACAGGTAATTCACTTAGTTTGAGAGTCAAGAGTTTTATATCTCAAATATTAAATAGTAGCATTAACTCTGTATCCTCATTTTTTAAATCCGTGTCTAAACAAAAGGTTTTATTATTTACTAAATAAAAATGTGAAAACAAAGAAGTTATCTCATAAAACGCCACAGAGGCGATATGCATTGTCAAATCTAGACGTTTCAATTAAATCTTCATGGCATGAAACAGCGAAATAGTGTATTAAATATTAGTTTATACGTCCGTAATATTATGGAATCAGTAAACCTATTATTTCGAATTCGATTTCCTTGCGAATTGCTTCATAATACTATATCAGGTTGATCGATAATGCAATTGTAGTTTAATAAACAAATCACCTTTAAATTTTTAATTATCTGAGACTGCTGTGCTTTTGGTCTCGGGTTCGATTCCCGAGTCAGCCCAAATGTTTGTATGATCTATGAATATGTATTTCAAAGTTTGGGTATTTTCAATCTATAATAATAAATATTTCGGGCATTTTAACCCACAACGCCATCTAGTCCCAAACTAAGCAGAGCTTGTACTATGGGTACTAGACAACTGATTACAATATATAAGCATTTACAAAAAAAAAATATTTTTCTGTTAGTCAATTTAGCTATCATAATACAAGTTCTGCTTTCTTTGAAGTAATGCGTGAAATACCCAAAATATTATATATCTTCTTATAAGTATTTATATTCAAGTTCATTGGTACGTAGAATAATCATTTCTTTACTCCGCCACATAGGGTCATGTTAGTAATAAGACTTTGTCTATCAATTTGATTAAGAACCACCGATACTCTGCGTTAAAATGTTATATGGATTAATTTCAAAAACAGGTTATAGATCATCCTTCACAACGGCCTTATCAACCATTATCGTTATCAGTGCGATGACGCACGGTGACAGCGGCCAACACTAATTTACATTTACCTACTTAGTGTGGGCCTAGTATTAGTACTGACATAGTCTACTATGACCAACGGGAATATTATTCTATATAAATAAAATTATAAAAGTAGCTCAGACATATCACCCATTGAAAAATTTTTCGAAACAACACATAGTATATGCTAGAAATTAATGAAGTATTGAATATTGACAATTATAATTTAGGTATTTGAAATGTGGATACTTGGTATAACGTTTGAATGGTAGTCTATATGTAAATATAGCGATGCTTTTCTCTCCAAAGAATGATAAAGAGGACAACACCCGAATTTGCCCAACTGTAGTTGGATTTCACTTGCGTAGAGACCATTGTTTTTTTTCTTCAACGAGGTTCTTTAGTATTTAAAAATTGGAAATATACTGAATAATACTAAAAAAGATTTAGAGGAAGGCCAAGGCCCCAATAAAAAAACATTGCTTGTATGTAATAAGTGTGTGGGTATTATTTCAAGCAGGTCAGGAAACAGGGTCGCACACTTGTTACTTAACCGGCAGATGGGCTGCTTTGTGAATATAAGATTTAATGATGTTAACTATTAAGCGGTTCAGCCGGCGAATCACACGGTACGACTTTCGAATTCTGTTTGTCATAAGGGTTGCGGAGGTCCGATGAACAGGCGCTTTTTTAAAAAAAGTGTTAGTAGCCAACCGCAAATAAATTAAGAATTTTCGTTTTAATCCAAAAAAAAATTTACAAACAAAAAGAATGTATTAATAATAAACATGTATATAAAAATTTTAATAGTTTTTCCGCTATTCCGAGGAAAGACAAATAAAAAATAAGAACCATCATAAAAATCGGGCCAACCGGTCTTAGTTATGGATGTTATAACGATTTCGTCTTTGTTTTACGTGTTAAGATATAAAAATAAAAACGCCGAACTACTCGCGTATGCAACTCTTAATATGCTATGATTTAACTAGGTTATATACATACGTCACCGAGTCAATAGCCCAGGTCTTACGTCAAGATTTATTTTTAAAATTTGGTATTGCACACATGTTCTAAGGGCTTTGCTTCTGCTATCTCTCTCTTACAGATGCTGGTTCTTAAAATTTTTAAAAACAAATACTTTATTAATTCGAGTATTGAAGGACTATTAAGGAGTGGAGTACGAATAAGGAGTTACACCACCTTTATTCATCCTGTGTGGGTGTGTGTGTTCATTGATTGTGGCGTAAGAAAACAAAATATGTAGGATAAAAGTACTCCAAAGAGAAGTAACACTTGCCTGTCAGTCCTACATATCTACTATATTATAATTCTCGTGTCACGTTGTTGCTCATATGAACTACGAAACAGTCTCACCTTCATCACGTTTTTAATGCATGAAGCTAGCGTGTGTAACATAAGATAAATACACCATACTGAGAATAATATGAGCTGGGCATGATTGAAAAGAGATGCAGACGAAGTTGCGAGGGTCAGCTGGTATGTTTATATTTTTATTACATAGCTAGCTGACACGGCAAATATTGTTTCATCATCATCATCATCGACCTATCGCAGTCCTCTGCTGGACATAGGCCTCTCCAATTTCACGCCACTTAGTTCGATCTATGGCTTCTCGCATCCAGCTCCTGCCGTCGCAGTCGTCTTGCGCAAATATCCTGGCCTGTGGAAATATTGTTTAGCCATAAAAAATAGGAGTATGAAATTGTATTAACCTTATCATTTAGATGTATGAAAAATAGATGTCGGCCGATTCTCAGACCTACCCGATTTGCACACAAAATTTCATAAAAATCGATCCACCCATTTTGCAGGAGTTTAGTAACAAACACCGCGATACGAGAATTTTATATATTAAATAATACATATCAATAGTCTTTAAAACAGATATCGCATCATTTACCTATATACCAAATAACCATGTCCCCACTTGGAATTATGCAGCATTAGTTTATGCCCGCGGCTCCGCCAGCGTATATGTCAGTTATCGCGGCGACATCAGTTATATTACTGTACACAGTACAGTTTCATACAAATCCGTTGGTACTCAACGTTTTACGTGAAAGAGTAACAAACATGCATCCATACAAACTTTTGCGTTTATAATATTAATAGGACAGACATAGTGAAAATGTTAAACGAATATAAATCGAAATGAAAAATATTGGAAATAAACAATGTCGCACTTATAATCTGCGTAGCCGTGTCTAGCTAGATAAACATATTTGTTACCTTTACAGGTAGTAGAGCCACGCTGATCTCGTACCAGTACGAACGGGCCGGCTCGACCGAGGCGGTACTACCTTCGCACATAAGATCAACGTAAAATGACAACATTCGTGTTTCGTTGGTGAGTGCGAGACCGGAGGCTCAATGATGCAGTAGCATCACTAGGCCGCCATGGTGTGGGTAACCAAGCTGTATTGTTACGTAAGAGAATGATGACCACCACTCTTGGATTCAGCTCGTGCTTACCATCAGGCAGAGTAGAGTCACTTTGGCTTGTCCATAAATTAAAAAAAACCAACAAACAAAGCTATAAAAAGTTGATTGTCGAATTCAATAAAATTTGGACAAGCAATTAACTACTTATATTTCGTACTACAATATAATATATATATTTGTAAAACATTAACAGTATATCACAGAGTAAGGACACTAATTTATTTATTGTTCAAGTAATCCTGATGAATTTTAAAGTTCTGCAACTTACTCATAGACATAGGCTTTTTTAAAATTATTTCTATACTTTTGTGGAGGAATGGGTCACACATTCCTCCAACACAAAGGGAAGATCGTTCGACCAGGCGAAGTGCCTGGCGGGCCAATAAAGTAAGTATGTGATATCTAGATAGCTTAAAACTATAACATATGAAGAGACAGAAAAATTGTTCACGAAAGTAACCTAAAATTGTCCTGTTCGTTTTTACAACACACTGAAACACACACCACACACAAACATTCAAACAAACACAATCACGCAGTCATACAACTACACAGTCACATAATCACAACACACAATACAGTATTATACTACACTCCTTTTTGTCATCGTCTTATTTAATTATATCATCTCTCAATGAACTTTCATAAATAAAGTACTAAGTATATACTATAATTTTGTAAATGTTCTAAAATGATATAGTTAAGTTATTGGAGGACGGCGTCGGTGTGTGACACCGTCGTTAACTCTATCTTAAATTTGTCGTGTATAAATTAAATTATAAAACAATAGCATATAAAAAGATAGAAAATTTACAACCCTGATTTTGGTCAATAAATTGTTATTATTATTGTTATCCAAAAATGGACTGTAATGTGATGACCTTAAAGTGTATAATCCAAAAAATTTTTTTTTAGTGAATTTTAGTTAGTGAATTGTATAAGAGAATTACCACCATTGTTTCTCTATTTTAGTTCAAATAGATAGTTCATCTTAATGTAAGTAAATATTATTTATATCACGGCTTAATGAATTAATGTGGTAATGTATAGATGAATGTTACGTGAAAGAAATTAATTTTATTCAGTTATAACTGTCTGTAACTCATAAATCACCACAGCCCGAAAAAACCATCAAATAAATATTTGTAGCTTAAGTTTAAATGCTCGAACTATTTTTTTACTCTGTGTACACTTTTTGTTATACAGGAAAATATTTAGTGTTATTAACATTAAAAACATATCACTAAATAATATGTATAAACGTATAAAACTCACTACACACTTTGGTCCAAATATTTCCCCACAGATCAAAAATATACAAAGATAATACTTTGAAAAGTTGTTTTCTGAAAGAACTTTATACAATTTATTACGTTCATATCACATATAATTCATAAACTTCAGCTTTAACTAATGTATGTTTGCAACATCATCGAGTTAAAATGTTGTTAAACGTATGAAATAATGTACACTATCTATCAACACTAGGTAAATGTGTAAAAAAAGCATCGTGTATAAAAACATTCTCAACAAATATAAAATACCATAGCAACATGAATCTATTTATTATGTTCAAGAATAAAGCTTAGTCTATTCAAAGATTTGTTTACAAATTTACGTGTATTTACGACGTCAATACACCGGTCGTACCGATACAAGGTGTTGCGTCCAGGAAGTTTTATACGTTCCGACACGATGTTGTTTCCTTTATTATATGGAACAATATTTATATCTGCTTAATTATATTACAGTGTGTACAGAATCCAAACATTTTTTCTTAGAACGATTTGTCTAATAATAACACATGCATTGCAAAACAAAAAACATAAAAAAATATTCAATTTAATTTTTAATTTATATTATTTTTAGTTTATACAACTTTTTTAGCTAGAATATTGTCAATTTAAAACTTGATTCTACATAGTGTTTTCATTCCGTACAATTACACCTTTACTTCACTATATAAAAGGAGTTATTCTCAATTCATTTGTATTTTTTAAAGTAACCAAAAATGTTTGTAATAAAGATGTTTTTTTTTTATATGACGCGGGTACGCTACTTCGTGATGAATCAGTTTCCTTAGTCAAGATGCAATTGTTTCGCGTCCTATCTCTTTCAAGAAGCGCTAACGCCTTAACGCTTTTGTTATTTTGGATAATATTTAGTTTTGACCACGACGCTTAGCGTTGAGACCACGCTATTCTCATACACTTGTTAGTTTTCTAGTAAAGTTTACGTTTGTAGAATGCCAACTTATTTAAGGGCCTGGTTTCAGAGTTAGGTTAAAAGACCAATGTCTGGCTGCACCCGTAACTTAAGAGCCACGGGACCTTTTGTTAGCCTTTATCAGCTCCAGCCAAAATTAAGAGTCTTTTCGTTTATAACATTACATACTAAAAATGCTAATAACGGTGATGTTATGCACAGATGACGACGAAAACATTGTATGCTCTATGCATACAGTTTTATATCGAGATCAATATAAAATAGTTGATATTTAAAGTACAATCAAATTTGCATAATAATGGCTATCAATACGCTTTCGTCGGAATCTTCACATTATTTCTCTTTTATACAGTATTCTGTTTCATCCCCACACTCCATCTTATCTTAAAGAACGCTTTAAGTTCTTACACAACACTCATTATAGGGACCTGAGATCACCAGAGAATTTTAAACTAGCAATTCCAGAACATCCCACCCCGTTTACAGATAAATCCTTTACTGTGCAAGCAGTAAGACTCTGGAACGATTTACCTGAAACGATCCGTCACGCTAAAACCTTGCCTGTCATTAAAAAGTTAGTGAGGGATAATTATCTTTGATTATAACACCTTGTTTATAGTATATATATATTAAGTCTGTGTATGTATTTATGTATATGTATGTATGAATGAGTAGTATGAGTAGATGTGTATTTATATATGAATGTTAAATATTTTGAATTTGGTGTTTTTTTTTGTAAAATTTACATTTGAACAGATCCGAGATTTGTACACCCAACTACTGGTACCCTTATTAATGTCACCAAATTATCCGTATAAAGGTTGCCTGTAAGACAGCGCCATGAGCGATAAGACCGTCAATTGTCACATTTGTATGTTGTAATTCTTTTTTTCTGTCTGGTAAGTGTGTACAATAAAGATAAATAAATAAATAAAAGAAAATAAAAATAAGCCGATGTTTTAAATTACGTTTAATATCAAATTAATATAGAAACAAAATAAAGTGAAACCTGTCTGGGTTGATGCTAACACCAAACCCAATAAAACAAAATCTAAAATTGCTCGCTTACATTTTATTATTTAATTTTGTTAGAGGCTACAATACTTACAGGCCCATTTATTGTTAGATCTCATTTTGTTGATGCAAGAGTTTATTTTTATATATTTTTTTAATATTTTATATATTTTTTAATATTTTCTAATGGAGTAAAGGCCCTAACAGTTTTCTCCGAATGGCGATACGTGCAGCGATTTAAGACAGTCGAGTAAATGATGCCAAACAGATCGTAAAAGTAACGATATCGTGTCGAAGTCGTGTCTTAATGTGTAACAGTCTTCAAATCGTAAATACACACTGTAGTATCCAAAATATGGAGGTACTGAACTATTTAGTAAAGTATCCGCATTGCAAAACGAGTATCAAACTGTTTCCTAAAATAATAATGCCTACCACTGTTGTTTTTTAGAATTCAATGTTACATTTAGTTAATTTGTCGTAGAAAGTTTCATTCTTCAGTGTATGTAGTATAAACAATATTCATATTTTCTCCACAGGCCAGGTAGAGTGATGATTTGCGCAAGACGGCTGTTAGGATCTGGATGCGAGAAGCCATGGATCGAACGTGCAATTGGAGAGGCCTATGTCCAGCAGCGGACTGCTATAGGCTGATGTTGATGATAATGATGATGATGATGATATTTTCTGAATTAAACTACTTTGGTACTACTGAAAAATGTCACATCCTCCGGGCCTCCGTACTACAATAGCATCCTTGTTGGACATCTGCAACTTATCAATCAAAAGTCCTCATCATCATCTTAGCCGAACGACTTTCACAGTTGGACATTAATATTTCCATAAATCGGGATTTTGAAATTCATAGAAAAAAAAAATATTCTATTTTTTTTACATGAGGCTGCCAAAGTGATTCTAAGCTCTCTGATGAAAAGTACGAGAAGAATTCAAGAGTTAACATACCTTTGAGACACAGTGGTAGCGAATGCGACTGTTGTGCTAGAGGTCTCGGGTTCGATTCCTGAGTCGGACCAAATGTTTGTATGATCTGCTAATATTTGTTTCGGACTTTGGGTGGTTTCTATGTATAATATGTATGTATTTACAAAAAAAGTATATTAGTATTAATATCAGTTGTCTAGTTCCCGTAGTACAAGCTCTGCTTAGTTTGGGACTAGATGGCGTTGTGTGTTAAAATGTCTGAAAATATTTATTAATTTATTTATTACGAATTCAGACAATACAAAAATGCAGCATGACGACCGTCAGTCACCATGGCGCGCTAATGAAAAGCTTTAGTATCATTGTTAAGTTTATATGAGAAACAAAAGTGTGACGTAATCATTTAAAGCTATTAAGCTGGAAACATGTATCTATATGCAAATATGACTGGGACAACTTTATTGTAGTTGAACTAAACTTTGTGATTCGTTGCTTTATAACTTGCAAGTTCTAGGCGAATGCAAATTCTGATCATAAGATAGAAAGATCTTAACTAAATAGGATTTCAAAGAAAAATGAACCTTATGCAAAAGTTTTAGAGCCTTTCGAAGCTTATTTTCCTTGTTCTGTAATTCAAAATTTTCAAATGTTATTTCGACTCTAAGGAGTTTGTTGATATAATGAAATGACACAATTTTTCGTTTACGCTTTACTTTACAGTGTACAAGTTACATCTATATATCTAATACCTATTAACGGCTCCAACGATTTTCATGAAATTTGGATTCACTTTTACAACACAAACACACACACAAACTTTACCAAAAAAACTGAGCAAAGCTCGATCATCATGATATTTTAACTTGCCAAGAAATCAAAAGAAATTCAAGTGTCTGTTTGTAATTATATACAAAAGTATATACGGTATTTACATTAAAAAAAACATTTTTTTATCTGTCTGTCTATTTGTTCCGGCTAATCTCTGGATTGGCTTTATCAATTTTGACGGGACTTTATCTTGCAGATAGCTGATGAAATAAGGAGTAACTAAGGGTAGGTACTTTTTTAGACTAGCTTCGCCTCGCTACTTTTGCTGCGGTTGTTGTTGTACCGCGAGGTTCAGCTATTTATAATTTAGCCTGACAGTAGTATCGAATTTAAATACGTTAGTTCCCATAAAAATGGTTGTATAATAAGTTAAATATACTATTTGCTGGGTACAGAATAAGGCTATGTCAAGAAACCATTTATGCTTTGAATGCGGAGGAGGAAATAAAGTAGAAAGTAAACGGTTAGTTTATATTTCATTGGTTAGACTTTTTACACACAATTTTTGTTTATGATACCTGCAAAGGTATTCGTGTTATATTTACAATGTCGTTTAAAAATATGTTTATGGAAATAGACATATAAAATGCCTTTACTAATAATACCTTTAAATGAGCAATTCTGGCATTCTGACATCTGAAATTCGGAAACAGCTAAAAGGTTTTGAGGGCGATACATCTATCTAGCTAGGATTCACTCAAAAAATTACTTTTAAAAAACCGAGGAACCTCGTTCATCCAGGTAATGTACGTTTGTATTAGTCAACAGCTGCCCACGGCTTTATTCGCGGGTTTTGTTTAGTTTTCACGTAACCCTATTACCTATATTTTCTAAAATAAAAGTAAACTAAGCTACTTATTAAAACTTCAGCTATATGCCAGTGAAGGTTTCGTCAAAATGGTCAAACCGTTCCAGAAATTAGTCGGAATAAACAGACAGGCAGACAAAAAAAAAATTTTTAAACCCTCTCGATATTCCTTCTTGTGAAAACTGGTAAATTTGAAATTACAAGCAGACACTTCAATTCAATTTATTAGTATTGATTAATAAGTTCATAGCCCGCTTAATTGTGTGCGGTCACTCATTAATGAACGCATATAGGTACCATCAGTGGCATAATTACAATCACAGCTGCAATATAAATCTAATATAATGTCACGATTAGATAATGATAAAAGTTATCAATTCTATAACCATTTGTAGACTTTAGCGACTGTTACACATAGCTTTTATTGTATAGCGGGACTTCTTCCTTATATTATTGAAAAGGTTACGATACCATAAAATCGCTAATCACACCGGCCTACCAATGACCACGAGCTATTTTACTCGTTCGAAACGACGAGTTATAGAAGATATTGTAGCCTTTTAAATAATTTTAACGCGAATAAGTCCCGTTGTACAGCAAAAAATTTTAATAGGTACTAACAAAACACATATGATATATACATATACGAATAATTTTCGCTAGAGGTCTGTTGTACCTACCTATTTGGATATAGAGATATAGAGAAACAATTGGCTACAGTTGATATCTCATTTACTTCAATATGGTCGAATCTATGTACTCGACAAGTGTTGCAGTAACTTTGTTTGCTGCTATGTGACAGTAAAATAAAACATAATCTAGTTCCAAATTAACTGAAGGCTAAATTGACTAATAGAATACTTTATTTTGAACAAACATACATATTGTACATAGAAAATACCCAAAGAAACAAATCAAACTGATAGGAAAAAACTGGGAGTTTCTGAGTTTTATTCTATGAGAAGGCGACATTCCAATATTTATGTTATATTTTATTTAGAGAAATACTTTTATAAATATTTAAATTAACTCTAAAAATAATGTAGTATTCTATCATTTATAACCCGATTGCGAAAGAAGAAGGCTTATGTATTTCGAGTGTATGTATGCATATTTCTTCTTCTTTGGCACATCCTGGAACCTAAACGGCTTGTCGTATTTTTATGTGATTGGTGTCTATAGATTCGTCTTATTCGTGAGCGTGACACAGGGTACATCAAAATAATTAAAAAAACAAAATAAAAAAGTTATTTTCAGTTCTTCAAAGAATTTAATAAAGATGGTACATATATATTGAAGCATTACTTGTACAAATCTTTCTTTATACAAAGTATGTTCATTCTGTATGGAGATGAGTTTTTCACGAAAAACTTTCCCAACCTAACAATTAAAGGGAAAACATGAAATTCCCGAAAGCGCCTAAGGCCGAACTGTGCCTAACAATTTTCTCCCTTATGATTAAATAAATTTATTCTTAAATTAACAAATAAAATAAATGTATGTGTATAATAATAAAAAAAGACAAATTCGTCTTTTTCCTTCTTAAGAAAATTAAAAAGAAACGAATTTTAGATTCATATTACTAACCATATTTTTTGACCGTGATAGAGCCACGCTTCGGTATGAATGGGCCGGAGTGATACAACGACCTCGCAGAAAATCGGTGTGAAATAGCGCTTGAGCTATGTTCACAGGATGAGTGAGGATACCGAAGGCCCATACCAGAACCTCAGTGACGCCTCTGTTGTTACGGGTGCCCATGGGCGGCGATATTTGCTTACCATCAAGCGATACGTATGCTTGTTCGCCCCATATTGCATAAAAAAACGTAGGATAGAAAAAAAGGATAAGAAGTTATTTCATTTATAATATTTTAAAATAATACAGAACTTGAAAAAAAATCAATAGGTGCTAATCAATTAAATGGGTCCAGTACGCGATTAGCGCCTGTTATTGTTTAATAGCAATTAATGTAAGTGACATATAATAGCTAGAATTCTTAATACAGTTGCATGTGAAACGGTCTATTTCTATTCACATTGGAATATCGACGTTATTAAAAGACTTCTTACTATACAATAATTACTACAACACACACGAAATATTAGTAATCTGTAGGGAAGAAGTAGAAGGCTGAAAGATCCTGCAGTATTTAGAAAATATAAATTCTCAAATGATACAAAAAACCAACTGTGTCACAAGCTAATTTTGTTTAGGGCTGGTGCTATTTAATACCATTGTAAGATGACTTGGGCCAATTTTCTTTAAGGTTGGCAGTTTTTATATCTTCTTGAAAATGTAATAGAATTTAAGTAATACAAAGAATGAAGATAAAGGAATATTGAAAGAAAATAGATAGGATGAGGCCACTGAAGCTAGAGTTTTCTAATGTGGGAGATCTACGCTTCGACATACATGGGCCGGCTTGACCCCCTTATCCCCTCCGCATACCCCAAATGATGGCAACGCATTTGTGACCATGGGCGATACGTCTGCTCGTTTGTTTCTATAAAAAAATATATATGTCTTTACAATAAATGGTATTTTCACATCAGAATTTGTTCATTGTCCAAACTATTCTAAGACAACATAGTATGACAGGTGATGGTGAATGTTCTTTTACGACATTCCGAGGACAACCAACACGTAGGTTTAGACTACCCCTAAATGAGATTCGCAGGACCTGTTTCAGTCAAAGGTTCTTCTGCTTTCTCGGCCGCTTTCTATGTGGTCTTTCAAACAGAGTATTGAATTTTGTGAACAAAAACAAATATTACTGTAAGAAGGTTGTTACCGACTGGCTTCTTACACTTAGCTATGACGAAACTGAAAATCGGCTTCATCCAGTTGAAAAGACTATCACCACACACACACACACACACACACTACACACACACACACACACTAACTTATTCCTTTACAAATTATTGTGATTATTCTATTATTATTGCATTTTTAAAATTAATTTGATCATTATTTTTGATTTAGTTTGATTACAATTATTATTAATTAGTGTCGTTGTATATTGTTCAGCTACGATGCCAGAATTTCGTTTTATACTGTCCTAAAATGGTTGCGCTGTATTACCTAACTGTGCCATATAAATAGTTGCTGATACTTATAGCACAGGTTTTCCTTTTTAAGTATCAGCAGTGCATTATTTGTAATTATATGTTATACGAAAACTGTGAATTGTTAGTGTAAATTTGTATTGTGAACAATAAATACATTATTATTATTATTAGAATATATGCAACTATATTAAAAGTAGTAAGGATATAGTTTGAACCAACTAAATGGGTTCCTGTTACTCAATCACCGAAAGTAAGAACTGTAATGGAAACGTCGTCACCATGAACGCTGAAAAATATTATTATTCTTCCCATTAAAATTTCTATAGTTTATAACAAATAAGTAAATTAATTAAGAATGATTATGAGCACAACGAATACAAGATATTAATTTTAGCGTGTGACGCTTTATGAATTTAACTAAAATCGATTACACGATTACTAATCGATTCAATGTAACGGTGTGAAGTAATTAATTAATTATTTAGTATTTTAAAAATTTCAATGGTAAAAGGTACACAAAGCCAAATCTAGTAACTTTTAAACAGCATACAATATTTTTGTCTTCTGATATTAAGTTTAACAATAAGAATAAACCTAACTGCCTTTTTTTGAGTGTAGAAACCCCCTCGGGCCTTCACCCCACCGTGGTTTGCGGCGGGGCGGTGTGTCAGAATCGAATCGACTTAAACCACACGGTGTGCTACTTTGATCCTGAGACGAAAGGGATCCGGGAACCGCTTTCTCACGACATCCAGACCCCTCCCAACAAACCCAACCATGCAATTACCATTACTTTGCAATAAACTACTTCGTTGTTTTCCATGTAATGAGTGATAACACAGACACGGATTCATCTTTGGAATAAAAAAAGAAGAGTATAGAGATTTTCCAATTTATTACTGATGCTGCATAAAATTGTCATCTGAAAACATAAAACAACTTGATCTAATAAATTTAAGACACATTCAAGAAAAAAAGATCTGAGTATAAAGTTACGATAATCAGTGTCATAAGTACTTACTTACTTTTAATTAAACTTTTAAACGATGTGAAAAGAAAAGGAGTCTGAAGCCGGTGAAGTCGATGCTGCTAAGTAAGTTAATTATTCACTTAGACTGCCATCCGTTTATTCCATTTCATTCAAAAACTTTTTTATTAAATAAAACCAGGGGGTAAAAGTCCAGATGGATCATCTGGAGTAATGTAACTAACGTTGCCTTTAAATGTTAACGACCCATAATAGACGGCCTCAATGGCCTTCTCGGGAGAGGGTTAAGGCCATACAGAACCAAGCTGGCCAAGTGCAGGTTGGGGACTGGCTAACCTTTAAATTAGAAGTCAGAATAAGGTTTCCTATCTTTGGGATAGGAATAAATTCATCCTGTAGACTTAAATGCAGAAGACTTAAGTCAAAAATTTCTTGAAAGACGCGTCGACGGCAGTGAAGTGTGTGTGAATCATCAAAGAGATAGGGAGTAATATAATGCTGGTGATGAGGAAAGCTGTGACTAGTAATGTTTCGAAGGACTTCCCACAACATAAGCACTAGAGAATGCAGAAATTTCGATATATTCAATTCTAATATATACCTATCTTAGATTGTATGACTGTGTTACTACCTTTTTAGACTTGCAAGTATATAATAAAATTATTCATATCTTAAGTCGACTAACAGTAAATTAGATTGACCGTTTATATACAAATTAATTAGTCTTGAGAAGCAAGTAATGAAGAAAATATTATTTATTAATGTAAGTAAATATGTACCTAATATATATTATTCTAATTCTGTTTTTTTATTATTAAATACAAATATAATTAACGTCTTTTTTATTCAAACATAGAAACAAGGGCATAAAAGACACGTTATTCAAAAATATTACATTTTATGAAGAATTAAAAGAACAAAGATATATCACAGAATAATAATAATAATAAATATACTTTTGTCATTTGTGTTGCGAATTTTCCCATTAAACCTGACTTGTGATTTAAAGTGAACCTACAAGTCTAATCCTGTGTCCTCCCTCAATACAAACATATTATTTTTCTCCAATCTTGCTATTACTTTTTCTCTTAATTAAGTTTGTGTTGTTTTACTAAGTGAACCAATAATTTGTTAAATTACATTCCGAGTAAACAGCGACTTAATAAATCAAGAGTCTCATTAAATTGATATCTGATTTCTACAGTTATTTGTTAAACATTTCTCTTGAAATTACAGTTATTCATCTTATGTGTTTTGCAAGAAGGAAAAGTATGTAGTGAAAAATTTATTTTTGTACAAGATACAAAGAGTAGTAACTTTCAACATAGCAAACCCCTCAACCAGATAATAATTAATCCTTTGAATCAAGATACTGACTTCATTTCTTGTCTTTCATCGGAAAATTGGAACACGTGTTTACAGGCAATGCCACATCATAAGCAGACTAAGCGTCGGCCGTCAAGTCTGAGGGATTTTAAAAAGCTGTGTGCTCATCGTAAGAGTTGTTGCACTAAACTAAATAAGCATCGTAATAACAAGCACGAAAATAAAAAGATAGAAAAAAAAAGGCTGGCGTTCAGTAAACCAGGATGCGGACGAAGACATTGCACAAGTAGGTAATTTGGAACAAAATGAACGTTGAATCTTGATATTTTTTTATTTCGCATGAAATAACGTTTCTCTCAGATGGGATTGATCAGATCAGACATTAATAATCTCGGTGGCGCAGTGGTAGTGTATGCGGCTGGTATGCTAGAGGTCTCAGGTTCGATTCCTGAGTCGGACCAAATGTTCGTATGATCTGAAAATATTTGTTTCAGAGTTTGGATGTTTTCTATGTATAATATGAATCTATTTACAAAAAAAGGATATATGTATTAATATCAGTTGTCTAGTACAAGCTCCAATGACCGAAAATCACTAAACCTCGTTTCTAAGGAAAGGCTTGTGTTATGCGACGAACCATTAAAGACAGTTTGTGTTTACCTAAAAGGTGTATAACTCACCAGATATCCTCTTTATATGGAGCTGCGTTGCAAAGTTGTTCCCCATCTGCGAGACATAGCTATCTTTCTTACTAGAGAGCTGGATACTGAAACCATCAGACTCCACAGAGGCTCTCGGTGCTTTGGCTGCTGGGATAGCTTTGTTGCAGACCGGAGTGGGAGCAACCTTCCCCAAGGCAGCTTCTTGAGAGCCGGTGCTGTCACGGCGACGGCTTTTGTGGTCGAGCAGCATGCTCGGGGTGCAACCCATGTTGGCACTACACTTTGGCACTAACACGATCACTGAACCATAACGGCATTATTTTCTCTGAAACAATAAAAAGAAAAAAATGTGAAAACATGCTAAAATAGCGTATATTACTCAAGTAATGGGTTGTTGATTGGTCTAGCGGTTGATGTACGATCGTATACGGCTGCCAATTAAGAGGTCTCGGGTTTGAATCCCGGATCGGTCCAAAAAAGTGTTATTGAGTTTTCTGATTATAGAAATACTTAGTAACAGCTCGGAGTTTGGAAGTTGGGATCTGAAGCCCCGTGCATCGGAGAGCATCGGAAAGCTTTCGGTCCTGCACCTCTCTGGTCGTGGCATATGAGAGAAAAGAATAGAGAGTGGACCTGTGTTTGCGCACATACTTGTGCACTATAATATCCCCTGCGTATTTGGCTGGTCTCCGTTGAGAATGGCCGTCGTGGTCGTAATCGACTAGGCTCATCAATAAGTTGTTTTATATTAGATACTGTATGGCTAGAAAAGTTTTGGCTTCATTAGCTTAAAGCTTTGGGGTAAAATAATGGGACATGAAATCTTTTCGAAACATGGAACATAAAAGTTTCATAATTGTTGTGGGAGAATAATGAAAATACCTACTTCTAGAATAAAATATTTTTTTTAAATGGAACAAGTGCAAATGAGTAGACTTGAGATAAATCCTATTACCATTGATTGAGTGTTCAACTATTTTTGTACTTTCAACTGAACTGTATTTCATTATAATTATTGAAAGCAAAATAAACTGCGACTTAGAACTTTTGTGTTTCGTTAGTTTAGCTATTAATAAATTACTGACAAAGGTTATCGCATTTTCTTTTACGTTTCCTTTTGCGTTCCCCCTCAAAACACGCCAAATTGTGTTTATTTCCAATCATAGTTTCTGTACCTGTCTTTCACGAATTTCTACCTTGTTAGCCCATGAAAATACACATATGACCCAATTTAGTTATAGAACAACAAAAACATGACAAAAGGAAGAAAAAAAAAGTGGTAAGAGTTATTTTATCGTATCTATAATTATCTACAAGAGACCATTATTTTTTTGAACTAAAATACCATACCCTATGGTATGGTAGTTTAGTTAAAACTAGCTTAGACTAGGAATGTTCTACATCTCATATTATCCTGTCTTTCAAGGAAGGTATCAACTAGTAAATGAAGGTGGTTTCTTAATTTAGTTTAATAACTGGAAAAATAATGATCAGATAAGTTATGTTTCAGATGGAATATTATGCCAGTTAAAATATTTATAGGTTGGAACATCTATCTAGATCGTACAAATAAGAATAAGAAACCTAACGATTTTTACCCGACTACGAAAGTAGGAGACAGACTCTCAATAGGCCGCCATAGTGTGGGTCACCATGGTGCATTTTTTGCCTTGTCTGCATTCGCTATGAGTTTGGTGACCACCACTCTTGGATTCTGTTCATGCTTTCCATCAATCAAAGTAGAGTCACTTTTGCAGGCTGATACATAAAAAATAGTATACCTGTTTCAACAAAACTCTGTTCAATCGTCACTTGAAACGATTTATTGGATTTCAGATGGAGAATAAGGTAACAACTTTGATGGCCTAAGACTAAACATTGCTAGATTTTGAACAAGTAAATGTTAGATTAAATTATATTACATCTTTCTTTGTTCCATTTATTAGTTATTCGGATGACACTGCACAAAGAAAAACTGATGAATTGAAAACGTAGTAATGAATTCAGTGAACCAGAAAATCGATAAAATTACGTTTATTTCTTAATTTTCTTTGTTTTGTCGTAAATTGAAGACCGCCCTAAAGATTATTCATTTGAAAATTGGCTGTCATCTTTATTTTTATTATACCGAGACCAAAAAAGTAACTTAAATAATATGTAAAGAACTAAGTATTTATGCATTTAAATCAGTTGTGTAGTACCCCTAACAAAAGCTCTGCTTAGCTTGGGACTAGATGGCGTTGTGTGTTAGATGTCCGTAATACTTAATTATTTGCTATTTTAAAAAAGTTAAAATTAATTTATTTAAACAAAGCAGTTCTCCCGTTACTTTCACAGTTCATTCTCAATTAATACTTCAATTTAATACCGTAATCCTTTATTTTGTTCTTGTCAAAGACAGAAGATAAATAAAGGCTTTCGCTACACTGCAGCCGATAATAGCAAAAGATATAGGCAGTTTGTAATGTTCAAGAAAAAGTTCCAATATAAGTCCATAAGATACTTACAGAGAACAAAATTTAAAAGTAACTTGTCTCAGGACAATGGGAACTTCGGCTGCGAGTTTTACTGTTAGAAATTTTGTTTAATGTAAACAAAAGGATATTTCGCTTTTGGCTATGCACAATCAGTACTCCGTAAGTTTTATAAATTTAACTTTAAAAGTTGTTGAGAATTTTGTGATTGTTACTGTTAGATTTTATTTTATAAGCAACTTCCGAAGATAGCAATTTCATGTTTTTTATTAAGTGTTTAGCATAATGATTAAATCATGATTAGAGATTGAGGGTAGCAAGTAATTTAAATAACTAATATGAGGAATTCATTTGATGTCCTTGGGATCCCATGATCAGATCCTAGTATGGTGGCAAGGGAGTAGGCCCTTTCGAATAGAAAAACAATTTTCAAAATCGATCCGTAATTGACGGAGTAATCAGTGTACATAAAAATACTGCTATTGCTATATTTTAGGATACCACTAATATTAAAATTCTAATTAATTAATATTTAATTACAATTATATTATAACTTTGCGTTAAATTACCAAGTAACTACCGGAAGAATGCATGTTTTGAGAGATTCTAGCCACATAACTTCAAGACAAATTACTTTCACATATATATCAGCATCATCATCATCATCAACCTATCGCAATTAACTTTGGACACAAGCTTCTTCAATTGGTATTTAAGCATTTTAAAACCAGCTTACTATTCAGAATACTCATGTACGCTTCTCACATGTTGACAATCCGTACAATGTTATGATTTGGATCTACAGATCTATAGTACAGGCCTCGGATTAGTGCAGCTAGAATCTAGATATCTCACAGATTAAGAATTTCTCGTAAATTTTTCTATTAATTGTACAATTGTATAACAAATTTGTAGAAATAAAACAGTTCTTTGGTTTATTTACACTTCAGTAAGAAGTGTAAGAACGTTTATGTGTTCTATAGATAAAGTAATAACTTCGTAATGCATTTAAATTCAATATCGTATATATATAGTCCTACAAATAATGTTACCATAAACTGAAGAAACAATAATTCTAATTAACTTCGACTTACTTCCTCAAAGCGAACGTAAAAAATGGAAGTCTTTTGGAACAACAAACTTGACCTTATTAAAATATTGGCGTTAATAAAATCCTTGAAATTGATCCGTTTTCGTATAATAGATGCTTAAGGAAAGTACGCTAAGCTAATATTTGAATGAAATCAACCTTTTATTTGACGAAAAAGAATAATTCAACGACTGTATAAATCTTAGGTTAGATTTTTTGAAGAAGATTAAGTAAACAGGTACTTTTTTGTAATTATAATTACTTATTTGGTAGTATAAATGGGGAAAAACATGATGAATAAAAGTAAACGAGTAAAAGATCGCTTTTATGATGCTACTAATTGTTTTTTTTTCTTCAGTTCGGTTCTTTCGGTCATTTATTTACTTTGATGCCTACTTATTTTTCTCGACTTTTATGTTTCTTAAGACTTTTATCGTGTAGCTAATTTCTGTACAGTTTCTAATTAAAGCTCAAAGCTTATTACACCATTTCTTTATTTACAACTTCTTTGTGTGGAATCTATATTTATGCCTACGCTTCAACGAGTCAAAAACTTCTGGATCTCCTTAGCTCAAATTTACACACGACTTACAATTTGCTTTAAGGATGGTTTTTATTTATGTTTTGTGTTTTTGATTTTTATTTCACCAATATAACTACAATATACCACAGCCAGGCGTGAATGCTATAAATGGATATATTGACAGATAGCGGAATGAGGAAACTAAACCTCTTGACTTATTGATTGATTGAGGCCACATGCCCGTAAAATACCGCCTTCAGATTTTATTGGCTCAACTCGCAGCGTCAAATCCAACGATGAAAGAAAAGAATTGGGTGGGAAACTGGTGGAATCTTTCATTAGTGCAAGATCTTCGTTAACGGCTGACAGTTTTTATGACGATATCTACTGCTGAAAGTGATTTTAAAATTCAAGCCCGTATAGTTAAATTTTATTATATTTTTTAAGACTATTGTTTACCCGTTTGACCCGTTATATTTTTTTTTCTTTTTTCACTTAAAAAGTAAACTCCCGCATTAGGAATATACATTCCTGTGTCGCGGGGGACTTTACAAACATACATGAAACGGACACAAAGTACACCCAGACTTAGAACAACAATTTATGGATCACACAAAGTGTTGTCCCATGCAGGATTTGAACCCACAACACTTGGCGCAGTAGGAAGCTGTGTGGCGACCACTTAAACCACTAGGCCAACCGTGCATCCCTATTTAAGACTATTGTGTAACTGTTGGTATGTGTATGACAAGTATCTCCCACTTACATATTAGAGTAGGAGGTACGGAGGCCAAGGCAGCTCGACACATAAAATACCCCAGCCTCACCATAGACTTCAAGAAACTTTTTGAGAGGATGATCCTCCGAGTTTGGGGTAGCAGGCTCCCTACAGAGTTTATGACCTAATTTAGTGAGTCCGCGGGAGGAAGTTCGGTGACTGCGGAGCGCCGATATAAGCCAAGTGCCTTCCGGCCTCGACCCGCAACCGAATCAAGCTCAGTCATGCGTAGCGGGTAGCGGCCATTCGGATCGGACGAGGATATCGAACTATTCCATCGGAAGCGGTAACAATAATGGCTGCTTTCTTCGCCTTTTGATATCCTGGCGGATATAGACGCGAAGGCCTATGACCAGATTCATGCCATCTGCCGGGGTCAGAACGGGAAAAACCAGGATGAACTCTAAATGTGGCGGAACGCTCACCGACACGCCTTAGCACAAGGGTGCGCGAGTTTTGAACAGCCGCAAATGCGCGTCAACGCGTTGTTTGTGCCGTTCTACGTAAGGTGTAAGTTTGCTGAGTCGATACTGAATACACACCGAGAATGGTTGCTTGTAAGTATTTAAATAAGGTCGGTCACGAGGAGTTGGCTCGCCCGTAAAGTTATAGTTGGGTTAGACCTGAAATAATATGGTCCGCGTCCTCTCAAGATCAAAGTGCCTGAGTCCAGCCGTCGGGGTATTATTTCAATTTAAGAGTCACAAGTGCATTTCTGAAGTGCGTTGCTGCCTTTTTAGTTTCCTTTGTCCTGCAGAAAATCATAATATCTCACATATCTCATCTGATTTCAATCTAGGCAAAGCCTGTTCTATGGTAAAGAGACTGCTGAAAAGCCATACTTATATATTTCTATATACATGCATATTAGAGATAAATTACACCCGGACATAGAACAAATGATCATGTTCATTACACACAGATTTGTAATGTTTTGTGACTAACCATTACACCACCAGGCCTGTTAGATTAGAGGAAGAGGGGAGAAATACTCATTTTCTCTATATCGGTCCACATATACCGCAGTTTGGTTAGCGCAAACTTAGCATAAACAAAAAAAAGTCAGATACTCAAAGTTGTTCTAATTGTGTTAGACTTAAGTTCGTTAGACTGATTAGTTCTATTATGATTACTGAATCTGAAATCTGTGTATAATATTCATGATATGACACACACAGACTAAGTATAGCCTAAACTCATTATGTATTCTTGTTTTATTCATAATTAATTAGCAATAGGACACAATGAACTTGACATTATTTGAACACATACAGTTTAAAATTTGTATTAATTTGCTAAGTAAACAAAAGTTCCATTCATTGTTTGCCCCATGTGCTGAAGTGAAAGGTATCAGACCTTTAACCAGGAGGTACGCATTAAGAAAATGAAGTGTCACCAAGGTGCGTCAAACCTCCTTCTAAAAAAAACCGATCAAGTTCGACTCGTACTCGCGAACCGAAGGTAAAATCTGAAAATTTATGCTTTTCGCAATTTTACCTTTTTCTGCTCTATAAGACGTGGCTATATACCAAATTTAAAGATTCTGATACCACGGCAAGTACATTGTAGGTTTTGATTCCCTTGCGAGTGTCGAAAATTTGCAGTATAAACACTCTGACTACACGGTTGGCCTAGTGGCTTCAGTGGTCAGGGTCCGGATGGCGTAAGAAAGCGGTTCCTGGATCCCTCCCTTCTCAGGCGCAGAGTGGCACACCGTGGTGGTTTAGTGGGTAGTCTGGCTGGTGTCAGTCAGGAGTCCCACACGAAGCGAAGCCCCTGTACCCGCAGGGGGGGAGCGAAGTGCGTAAAGGCATTCCACCACGTCAAAAAAAAAAAAAAAAGTGGCTTCAGTGGTCGCCACACCGCTTCCTACTGCGCCAAGTGTTGTGGCTTCAAATCCTACATGGGACAACACTTTGTGTGATCCACAAATTGTTGTTCTAAGTCTGGGTATACTTTGTGTCCGTTTCATGTATGTTTGTAAAAATCCCCGCGACACAGGAATTTCTATTCCTAATGCGGGAGTTGTCTTTTAAAAAGTAAGTAAAGTAAAGTAANAAAAAAGTGGCTTCAGTGGTCGCCACACCGCTTCCTACTGCGCCAAGTGTTGTGGCTTCAAATCCTACATGGGACAACACTTTGTGTGATCCACAAATTGTTGTTCTAAGTCTGGGTATACTTTGTGTCCGTTTCATGTATGTTTGTAAAAATCCCCGCGACACAGGAATTTCTATTCCTAATGCGGGAGTTGTCTTTTAAAAAGTAAGTAAAGTAAAGTAAAAAAAAACAGCTGTATCTTTTGATTGCTTTGGCTTATAAGCTTGATTTTACACCGTTAAAGCTCTGAGGGACAGTAAACCTGAGTATTTGATATGAATTTAATCTTGGTACCTCCTCGCCTTTCTGAGAAAAAGGGTCTTGACAGACAGATGACAACAAAGTAATCCAATAAGTGTACCGTTTTTCCTTTTGAGGTATGAAACCCTAAAAAAGCTAAGCTCTTAGTAAACTGATGTAAAAACTAAAGGCTGTTAACATAATGACAAACCATTTATTATAATGTGGACTTGACTTTTAAGAATATGGAAGGGATTTTAACTAACATTTATAATATTTTAATAAATTGTGATATAGAAACTAGTGAACGATATAATGAATTATAGCATGTACTAGTTGACCCGGCAAACGTTGTTTTTTCATATAGAAAAAAAATACAGACATAAAAAAATATGGCTAACCCTTTACAATTAGAGATATTAAAAATAGAAGTAAACCGATTCTAAAATGCATTATATGCACACAAAATTTCATAGAAATTGGTTCAGTTGTTTCGGAGGAGTTTGATAACAAATACCGCGATACCAGGATTTAACATATTAGATTGCTATATTACTATTTATTATCGAATGTTATATCTTTGTAGGTCACGAGGACTAATTACTTCATTATAAGAACAAGACAAAACAAGAAATTGGCTGGCTTTAACCGAAAAAGCTATTTAATCCAGAGATCAGAATTCATTTGGTTATTAGGACTAATGACATACCGTGGGTGGTCTTCAGATTTCCGAGAAAACTATTGGGTGTACTTGTTTGCGCAATTACGTCAAGGACGAATCAGTCAGGCAGCTCCAATAATCTGTGTATAAGGAAAAACTAGTTTACGTCTCAAAATGTTGGTTGTCAGAAAAAAAAATAACCAATCTTAAAAAATAATAAGTCATTTTCGTAGTGTATTTGTGTGTAATCCCAATTCTTCGAGGGATACCTTCCTAGGTTTGATTCCTATCACGCTTAAAGATATGCGATCGAACTGTAAAGGTAGAAATTGAAAATTGAATATAACAGTTTATTAAAATTCATCATGAAATATGCGTTCAAGTTGCTTAAAGTCTTTTAAATGTAATCACTTTGTATGTGCTCCTGCTTTTAATTTTTATCTACTTACAAACACAACACAAACAAACACAAATAAGACAACTACCAAGATCACATATCAATAGTATTATTTTTAAACCCCTTTAGGTAAGCTAAAAATCAATGTAAGGAGGTTTTCCTAGAATATGCATTTCGTTTCTTTCAGGAATTATCTTTCTAGGGTACAAATACCTCGTTGGTCCAGTGGTTGGCGTAAGCAACTGCCGATCAAGAAGTCCGGGTAGTCCGGGTCGGACTGCTGTTGGGTTTTTCTAACACGAAATTCTTAATAGCAACTTGGAGTTTAGCTGATGGTGGTGTTTCTTGCCCTCGGAGATGCCTTGAAGAGCACGTTAAGCCGCCGGTCCCGGTTGTCAAGAAAATCTATGGCAATCGTTATTAGAATGTCAGTGCTCTTAAGTATACTGACAACTAGTTCAATCTTCGAATTCAGTTCAGCCTTAGTGGAAAAACTGATATTCAGGTAAAACCGGTTGAACTAGTAACACACCCCAAATAATCTTGGGAATAATAAAGGCTAGGATCTTCCTGTGATGATGACCTCTCTAGTCTAGGGTACTCCTGGCCCCTGAGCCAAATTGCATTCTACAAACGTAAAAGTTAATAGAAAATAACAAATGTATGGGAATGACGTTTCAAAACTAAATCACGCCGTCAAAATAAAACATTACTCAGTAATACAAGAGTATGAAGACGTTACCAATTATAGAAAGAGAATCGGCGAGAAACACTCGCAACTTGGCTTAAAGGGCTGGTTCTACGACTACTTACTAGTACCCGAGACCCCGCGCAGTTTTGGTTTGTTCGCGTCCGAAATAATCACCAAAAAGTTGCATATTTTGTATAGAGGGGCAAACTAGCCTATGAGTCACGTGATGGTAAGCACCTGCCACTTTATAATCTCCCTCTCTAAGAACCAAGTGGTAGGGGATTTTCGGCTTCTATAACCTGGCATTTTCGCCTACAATAGCCTGACTCGTTTATGAAAATTGCTTAACAGATTAAGGTTAGTTAAACATAGTACAGGAGTTGAAATGAGTGGCTTTTGAAAACAATGGTGCTAATCCTGTTGTTGACTTCACTAAAACTGAACTAAAATTCTTTAAAACTTGTTGTTGGATTATATACTTTATTTTCAATTGATTATAGTAAATTTTTTGATATCTTGAGATATCTATAGTCTTAGCTGTCACTGTGTTTGGTTCAGTACCGAATATTCGTTAATCATAGACACATACTTGTTTACTATTTGAAAAACTAAAATTTATTTTGGCGTCACCAAAATTAGTTTAGAATTACTAAAGAAATGTTTTATAATATTCCTTTTACGATACATGTCGTACTAAACTAAGACGATGTCTAAATTCATGTTGACTAAATTACTAACACAATTTCTACTTATAATTTTTACATTTAGAGTTTAGTTTAGTTTTTTTTTACTAATAAACAAGTTTTAGTCAACTAATCAACTTTTAGTTGGAAGTGAATTATACTACTTACTATATTTACATCGTGAAAGTCAAGATGTGTGACATCGAAAAATTTATTGGAGCCAAATGAGATCAAAGTATATATAACTAAAACTAAAGTACATATTACAACAACAATCTTTATTTTAATTTTAGTTAAGTGATGTCAATAACAGAATCAGCGCTATTTATCCTACAAAGACAGAAGAACGCATTTTAAATTGTAGAAATAAATATTATAACGTTAAAAAAAATCAATATATGAAGTACTATTTTTTACCCGCGGCTCGGACTACATATATGATGATTATCGCGATAAAGGGAAGCCTATGCTCTTCCTTAAAAAACAAAGTATTTCCATACAAAATTTCATTGATATTCTTGCAGTAGTTTAGTCGTGAAAATGTAGTTTTCATACATATTATATACACATATGTTTGTACAGTACGTATTACGTTCTTCGCAGAAATATTCAGTTCAGAAGTCGTAACTAATACACCGTGTCCGTGGTTGCGCCTACAACAGGTGTGCCAGCAAATATGAGCTCAGCGCACGTAGTAAATTAGCGGTTAGTAAGTAGTACATATTTGGAAAATTCCACTTATGGTATCTTTTAGTAAGTTTTTAACATTTTGGGACTGACTTTAGACGACGTACGGCTTTATGAATAAAGTAATGTAATATTCAGGAACATAGTATTTTAAATAAATTATAAACTAACTACCATCATCATCTGCCTATCGCAGTCCACTGCTGGACATAGGCCTCTCCAATTTCACGCCACTTAGTTCGAACTATGGCTTCTCGCATCCAGTTCCTGCCAGCCGTCCTGCGCAAATCATCGCTCCACCTGGCCTCCTACACTACGTTTGCCGAGACGCGGTCTCGACTCAAGAACTCGTTTACCCCAACGGTTATCGATAAACAAACTATACATGTATGAAATTACTTGTCTTGAGTAATTGATTTATCCACACAGAGCCTAAGCCGTAGAGGGTACCTATACGTTATTATGTTGTAAGCATTAACTGAAAAAAGGACTCTTTTAAAATTACTTTTTTAAATTATATCTTTAAGGATTCGCAATTTTTTAAAGTTCCAAATGGCCATGTTCGAATTGTCCAAAAACCATCATGTGAGCAAATTACGAGAGAATAGTTAGCAAATCCATTATGTTGAAATTTTTTTGCAAAAGTCCTCATTTTTCGATTTCTATAAAAACTAATAATTACAAATTAAGTTAAAAACACTAAAATAGTTTTTCGATACCAATCAATACTCATTTCATTCATACATAACACATAAACACAAAACTATAGTTTTTGTCGTGCAGCGGGACTTAACCGCGATTAAATTATTTAAAAAACACTATGGCCACGAGCTGTATAATTCATTCGAAACGTCTTGAAACAACATAACCTTCATATAACTTTATCACGAATAAGTCCCGTTGGCATAGAGGGCGCTTTCTGAATCTATTTATTATAATGCCGTTCCCGGCACCAAGTCATCAGCTTTTTAATTAATAAAGTTATTTATCCACCACGTTACAACTGGGTACGTACACCTAAATACAAATTATTCTTCCTTCCCCAATACGACTAATTAAAGGGTCTAATTAAAATATGTTTCGTGAAACCAGGGTTCCCTAAAGAACGAGTTACAAGAAGCGAATAATGAAATTCCACGTGGTTGAATATGACACGACGCTAGAGAGTTGAGGGGAAAATTAGCACAGTCAGATTTTATTGCATCATCGTATTCTATTCTATTCTATTATAAAGTAAAACAATGAATAAAAATTAGGTTTAACGAGAAACAGTTTGTTATTCGAGCCATTTTTGCGACTCTATTGACATCTTATTAATTAGAGTTGCTAAAGTAGTTAACATACACAGACTATCAAACATGTTACTCTTCCTTTTGGCTTTGCCGTAGTTGGATTCAAAATGCTGACTTCAGTACTTCTACGTCGTAATGCATGTATTGAAATAATAGGATGAAGAATAAACCTTCATTTCATTATTTTCATTCTTGGGCATAGAACTCTCCCGATCCGCCAGGCTTGGAATCCGGCCAGGTACCGCAAACGACTCAGGGGCCGGAGATCACAAAACGATCTCTGTCCTTCATAAGTGCAAGCCTGAGGGTAACAGATAAAGCCATCTGTCAGCCTAGCTTTACTTTCGAAGGTGCGCCTGGGTTCATAATATGGTAATTCATAATGTGTTAGTAGTATATCGGCCTTTTACTTGAAATAACAACTAACTAAATCTATAATAATATTATAAAGCTGAAGTGTTTGTTTCGTTGTTTGAACTTAAGTATTCGTCCGATTGAGAAAAAATCTTATAGTGTCAGAAAGCTCATTTGTCGGGGAAGTCTATGTGTATTCACGATGTGATTAATGGGAGCGGAGTTTCAATGAAAAATGTTCAATATAAGCGGCAAAATTATCCCTTTTAAGAGCTTCTATTGCATGCGGGGCGGAGGCGCTTAAATTAAAAAAAAGTATAAAGGAATTGTTAAATTTTAAATTTAAAAAATGACCACCACAATATACGTCTATCTTTTAAGGTTGACGACCTATAACCTTTTTTATGGTAAATAAATTAGTTCATGCTACGGGCAATAGACAACGCAGACGAGGTTGCGTGGGTCAGCTGTTGGTGTTATTTATTCATATCTTTTATTTCCATTCCACAATATTGTAAATAGATGGTAAACATGTTATACTTAAAAATCAGAAACAATCGTATATATAAAATAATATGCAACATTCAATAAAATATAAGCTTATATGGTTCAAATAGATGCATTTATTCACAAATCTCAAGGCCTCAACTTTCCATGTATGCGTATATATTAGGTTTAAAGTTAAGCCGTTCTATGAATACGTAATGTATGTAAAATGAATGAGTTGGATTTCCATTCATTCGTGTATTTTTATGACTTATGCAACCAAACCATGCCTTAAAATTAAATTAATATATTTACTACATGACACTAATATTCTTACTATGATAGTGTATTAACTGACTTTAACTATCGAAAGACAAACAGGATTAATGTAGGATATAGAAATAGTGTGCAAATTTGAAACGAATGCAGAGCAGTTTTAAAAAAAAACTCATTCAACCACAGTTTGATAATATCGAGATGTCTCGTGCTGGCCTTAGAAGTGACCGCTGTAGAATAGTTGATAAACGCTCTCGAAATAAATGGTTCGGCTATTCCCTCCTGTGCCGAGAAGTTATAATCTGGTATTCACGACTAATTCAGGTATTTCATTCCTCCCTCTACGAACCCGGGCCTTTCAAACGAGGCATGAAAAATCCTCTCACTCCAATCACTAGGACGTCACAGGGTGGGCACTGTCCGCTGCTGCATTGTCCGCATTCACAATGAGAATGGTGATCAATCAAAGTAGAGATATTATGGCAGTTAAAATAATAACTAATTAATATCAGAAATAATGCTTTCCTATATTATGTCTCCTTCGTAATATAACTATCATTTACATATGTAAATAAATGAGATTTTTCTATATGAAAAATAATAAGAACAGTCACTCCTCATAATACCATTTCTACTACCGTATTCTAATATTTCTCGGCTCTAATGCTGTGTGTTAGTTAGATTGCTTACCATATTTCATAAATGAAATGATGTTTATTGAGAAAAAATAATAAAGAAGACTCAACAAATTTTACTTTATTTATTTAAAAAATTAAAATACTTTTATAGGCATCGAAAAATGTTTACAAATAGTCAAGGCAAAGTATGTTAAGTAAGATCATATCAAACAAATTTAAACTAAACTGGTGAAAGTAAACAGAAAAAAAAGTTTAAAATCTGTAATTCGACTAAAAGGGATAGTAAGTATTCGATATATAGACACCCCATTCATTAAAATCGTTTCAGTAGTTTAGGCGCTACGGAGAAACGTAAGAATATAAATAGATTTACAAATCATTACTTTACTCATTACCCATCCTTTTGGCTTCGTCGTAATCGGGTAAGGGAATATACTATCCGTAGTCGAAATAAATATAAATATTTCTTTTTCTTTTCTTTTCTTTAAAAAGGCAACTCCCGCGTTAGGAATATAAATTCTTGTGTCGCGGGGATCTTTACGAACATACATGAAATGGACATAAAGTACACCTAGACTTAGAACAACAATTTATGGATCACACAAAGTGTTGTCCCATGTAGGATTTGAACCCATAACACTTGGCGTAGTAGGAAGCGGTGTGGCTACCACTGAATCCACTAGGCCAGCCGTGTAGTCAAATTACCAAAGTCAAAACGATATTAAAAATTGTATATTGTTTAAAATGTATATAAAATCCAATCAAATATTGTTTAGACATAAAAACGAAATAAAATAGATTTTTTTAATCGCATTTTTTTCATTTTTAATACAATCCCTCTTTATTAGGTAGCATAAAAAAGTTCATTTCAAAAATCGCTATTTTCCATACAGAAAGAATTCTGAACCTCATTTATATAGGTACTCGATTAGATAAATATACTTATCAAAGTTAATTATGTGTAGACAGAATACTCTCCTAAAGGTATAACAAAAAGAAATACCCAGGTGTTATTCCACCTTTGTAATAAGCAGTAAAGAACAATTAACACGATAAGTCGTCCATTAGCTACGAGCTATTAGCCTATTTGTGGTGAAAAGGTTGGAAATGCGTTGGTTAATAAACACGTGAGTGGTTTATCTCTAAAGAGGTTATTTGTATTTGTAAAAGCATAATGTCACGACGCTGACGGTATTAGGAGAGATAGAGTCAGCACTGACGGTCGTAGTGGCAACGAAGAGACTAAATCAGTAACAACAAAAAATAAAAGAACTAGGGAAATTTAAATTGTTACTGAATAAGTGTCTTCGCAAGTACTCCGTTCGTCGGCGCTGACCCATAGGAAACCAGTATCAATGCTTATATACTACGCCAAAAGTAAAGTGCTCTAATTGGTTCTTTAAGAAGAAAGTGTAGCCCAGTCTACCATTTTTATTATAACATGTCTACTTCATTCTCATTATTTTGATTGCCTCGTGGCCTTAATGGTAACGTATACGCAACTGCTGTGCATGTCGTCTCAGGTTAAACTCCCGGGATAAAATGTTTGTATGATCTGCAAATATTTATTTCAGAGTTTAAGTGTTTTCGGAGTATAATATAGATGTATTTACAAAAAGAAGTGAATATAAATTAAAATCAGTAAAATATTTATATAGATTATTATTTAATATCCATATATTTAATATCCATATATTTAATATATTTAATATCCATAGTAAAAGCTCTGCCAAATTTGGGACAGGTATTCAAAATTTAATTGAAATATTTTATAGTTATAATATTTATTGATTACTGATCATCTCTAGGTTAGCGCAAATATATAAACTTCTCTTTATATGTGTATAAGGATTATAAAATATACTTTGGATAAATATTAAACTCGCCAAAATAAATTTGCAATAACATTCATTAAATACATACCTTGTCATACCTTCCTAAGAATATCTTACAAAATTGATAAACCACTGCAAATTGTATCTAGCTAGAGGTCTATTCTTGTAATAGTATAACATGACATCGGTAGCAATTAAGTAAAGTGTTAAAATTATTTATCAGCAATCACAATTGACAGTGCAATTAGACAGAGCGATCTAAGATCAATTTATTTATACCTCAATAAAAGTTTTGCTTTTTAAATATACCATCATCATCTATATGAGTGATTTATGCTACATTAAGTAGTGTGTGAGACGTCAAGCACAGCAAACGCATACGCTATCACTGCGCCACGGAGGCAATCAAATCAAATCAAATGAAAGTATCAAAATCAACAATTAGCGCAGAGTCCTGAATGAGAATGGGACCGAAAATGATATGCCCTTATGTTTCAGGCAGAATCTTTTTTTTATTAATTCAACGCGGTGTCCTGAATCAAACTAGACAGAGCCAGTGTTTTAGTTACCAGACTGCTAATAAACATATTTATATGCGTTTAAATACTTTACATTAGGCAGAAAAAATATACTCAGATATAGAATAAATGATCTTCCTCATAACACAATTGTTTTTCATATATTGGAGTCGAATCCACACCTCCACTATTAGACCACTAGGCCTGTCGACATTGAACTTATAATTATGAAATATAAAGTTTTTAAAGGGCAGCAGATATGTTTTAATGACTACCCCTGAACTCAATACTTCCTGTATCAGATTCCAGTTTATAAAAAAATTAAAAAAAAAGAATGTCGTAATAGTTGCTTTACGAAAGTTATCAAAGAAAGAATCTTAATTAAGTTGTGTGTTTATAAAAAATGACTATTCTCTTGTTTTATAAGCTTATAACAGAACTTAAGAATTACTGGAAATAAGTAACTGTATATCGTTATTGCTGTCCTGAGGTTTCTACTGTTATGTACGAAAACAGCTCATTAAGCTGCTATATTCGACATGGATTACTGTAGTTCAACTGGTATCCGTCGCTTACTTCTACAAGGAAGTGATGCTGTTAAAGGAAGAGGAGTGGCGGGAAAGAGACAGCGCAGCACTACTCCCCCTGCCCGCAAAATTCACACCGAATATTCTCGTTCATCCCCGGCCGCCTTAGAAAGTGGTCTGCGGGCGACGATTTTTGGGAAGTCGTCGTTTTGACAGACATACCCCCGAGAGGCAGCGCACTGAGTTTGCACTGTGACAAATTGGGCGCAGGACATTAATGATGATCTTAACGCACTGGTTAATAAAAGTTAAAAGTTGTGCAACTGATAATTTCTGCTTTTAGTCGTTTTTTTAATACTGAAATTGAACTTCATTTTTTATCCATTTCAAAGAGTTTACAGTAAAGGTTCCAAAGTTAAATTGATCATGATTGGGTGAGTAAAATTGTGAATTGCAAATAAACATATTTTATTGAGCTTCAGCTATTGTCTATTGATGCAACTCGATATTGATTACATGTCATAACTATCAAGGCCGTGTGATAATATTCTAATGGAAAACATGTCTATAAAAGTTATATCCTATTACTGAATGCAGGTAACGTCATGAAACTCTTAATATGATCGACTATTTTGCACATTGAACTGTAACATTTGGACCCTGACGAATGAAAAATTCTTAAAACATATTACCTATTCGAATGTTTCTAGATCTTCCTCATCCATCTAAATAACACTGGATAGTATCATATTAATCATTATATTAGAACTCTAATTTTAGCCAATTAACAACGCATATTTAGATAAAATTTACCGATGAATAGAGAAAAGGCTTAACCGGCTTTTATATTGAGTTTTACCCTGTTCAAGTTCAGTTAACAAAAATAAAAGCCTATAATTCATTAACTCAGTAAATAAGTTGACAGAAGCACTATCAAACAAGCTTCATTTTAATTTGTATCATGAATATGGACTTTCCAACAATATTGTTGTTGTAAACCAAAGCTTTCTTTGTTCTTGATCAGTCGGTCAGAATTTCAATTAATTCAAGGGCTTTTTATAGTTCCTAGACAAGCTATACGGCAATGGAAGGTCATATTGGTTGGGATGGGTATTACTGACAAGCTTTAATGAAGTCGAATGAACATTGTTAGCAAGGTTGAGGGTAAAATTATTGGAAGGAGAGATGAAGGAGATGTTTCATTGACAGAGAACTTGAGGACTATATAACAGGAATAAAATCTGATTTTAGTTACATTGACTGGTAAACTAGATGTACACCAATAATGTGGAGATATCAAATTGACGGTAACAGTTCTCTACGATAAGTTGCGCATATTCGTTTTCTTCCATGAACCCCCAATTTTGACAGTAATGGCACAAAATCTGTTGCCTTTATTTTACGAGAGCGTCGATCGAAACTTAACATTTCGAATTAAATTTAAACCTGGGTACCTCTCTTATTCCATAAAGAATCGTGGTCAACCAATAAGCTGAGCTTACTTTTCATAGTGCCGGTTTTTTTCACTTAAAGTAAAGTAGAATAGGGTTAGTGAGTATTGAATGAATTATACTACTTTTTAAACGATTTGATTTAGCTTGCCCTATTTACCCTTCCTTTACAGGTTGATCTGAAATTTGGTACACACCTTTAATTCTGGTGACAATAAAGGAGTAATAAATTCTGTTTCATTGTAAATCTAAGATGGCCGCCGCTACAAAATGTTCGTTAACATATTTTGTAACTACCACTAAATGGGTATCAAATGAAAGGGCTTGACTAGTAGGACATAGGTGAGAAATGCTATGTAATGAAATTAAAAAGTTGAAATTATATAGTTTTTTAATTAAACGGTTTTATTAAAAATAATGTACTGTTGTTACTTGTTTATTGAAAATAGTGTTTGGCCTATATTTCCATCCACGTTCAGTTTACGCTACGCCCAACGATTTTATTTGTGTGCCTGATCAATGCCTTAGATTGATTGACGAGAGAGTTTGGATGACTTTAACCTAGGACCTATCGAAATATTTTTTAGTAAATTAGTTTATTATTTTCAATAAAACCGTTTATATAAAAAATACACTTTTATTGTACACGAAATTTGAAATAAAGGTTTGTTCCGTGTCCAATATCATCCCATTCTTTTTTCATTATAAATGCTTATTCCGTATTCGTCCGTCTGTATTTTTTTTGTTCTTAACTCGTCAGAATTTCAATTGCTAAGCATGCCACCATAATAAGTACTAAAAATGCGGGTTGCGTAGTCATACATACAACCAATTATATTTTAAATTATATTATATAATACAGTTACCTAAACATAATACTTTCATCAATCATCAACAATCCATAACGTCCCACTGCTGGGTTCGGGTCTCCTCTCAATAGAGAGTTAAGGCAATATGTCCCCACGCTGGTCGAGTGCGGGTTTGGAACTGGTGAAACAACATTGTTGCTACGTAATCTTGACGTTGGATGTTTTCTAAATCGCGCAAAGGTTTTCAACTAAACCTCACGAATTTTATCAAATGATAACAACCGGGACTAACTGCTTGACGTGACCACAGTATCGTGCCACTAGTGATCACCCATCCAGGTACTGACTGCGCCCTCGTTGCTTGTCGGCACTAGGTCATTGTCTCTAATCACCGAGTGCAACTGGGCTATGAATGCCTCTAGGTGACCAATCTGCCCATTTATTTCATCCCTCTCTCAAATAAGATTCTGACATTGTTTCCTAATTTTATAATATAAAAATGTTTAACCCAAACAGATATTAAACAGATCTTCCCATTGCTCAGAAGTAAAATAACTTTGTACGGAAGGATCTTCAATATTTCTTGAAAGTTGGCATAACTTGGTAATGAAAACTGACACTTCATTGTTTTCGTGGCCTATTCGCATGGGAATTTAGGCCGCTCTTTCAAAGATGAATGTAACAGCGACGTGTATTACAATAACAATTGAGGTAGAAATATTTTAAATCACCGTTAAAAGTAAAATTGAGCTTATGATTTCAGACATACAGTAGTAATAACAAGAACTAGTAAAGAGTTTCTAAAAAAATCAAAGTTATAGAAATTTTAATCAAAGAATGAACATTAAAGTAAAACAAGAATAAAAACCTTACATCGGTGATGAGGAACGACAGTGACATAATATTTAAAACACTCATAGTATTGAAGTTATCTTAATGAAATATATAAATTGTTATAACGATGACTGACCAAGTCTGGAGAGCCAATAAATATATGCAGTGATGTAACTGCATAAGTATGTCAAATGATATGAAGGGAGACGGACTTACCTGGTTCTCCGCCTGGCTTGTTTCTGTCTGAAATGAAACGGAAATTTAATCCGCAAACTTGTTGATAAACTCGATAGAGAGAGTCCGTAATCACCTTGTATCATGAATTTAAGGCAAATAGATCAATCGACCTTGCATACGTACAGAACATCAAAATTATTAAAAGGCATACTACAGGAGCAGAACAAACAGCAAAATTTCTTTAGAATTACTTGTGCCAGACGATAGGCTGGAGGATGACAGGAATTATCACCGACAAATCAGGCAGTGGGCTATCGAATCACCATCGTCTTCAATATCTGACTTACAATCTTCAAACGAATTCCATAGTATTATTAGGTCATTACCACTAAATAAAGCTTCGGGTGACGATAAAATTTAAAACAAAATGATAAATGACGCTTGTAAATTTTCGAGTGACAGGATTTCAACATTATTTAAACGTTGCATTACGGGAAGCGTAGTGTTTGGCGGTGCGATTAAATTCGTATAATTCCAAAAAGCCGCCGGACTATCCCAAATCCTACTAACCTATAACCTTGTTATCATCGCTAGGGAAGCTTTTAGGACGTCTTTTAATACCACGGTTTCTACCAGGTGGAGTTAAATTTCATAATAGACACTTCGGGTTGACGTCGGGAAAATCGATAGCTGATGCGGTTACATCTGTAAGGAAAACTGTCACCGAGTCAAGGTTTCAATACGTGTTAGGTATCTGCTCGTCGTCTAGAATATAATCGTCTAAGAAGCACCACCTTTACCAGTTTTATCTATTTTTTTGCGAACGGATGTCGAAGACATGGCTTGAAATGATCTCTGTGTAGCCCAATTTATTACACGATTGTATCAATGCTCAACACCTGATTCTATCTTCGGTACAATAAAAGTGAAATAATGCTAAATAGCTTACAGATGACATCTTGGGCGGTATACTATAGGGCTCTTGAGTCAACTGCGGTAAATACGCGTTTATTCTGACATACATACTATTGTAATCAAATATCAGGAAGTTATCCATGGTGCTTCCCGGTTTGAAAACAGTGTCATATTATAAATGGTCCGAACGATAATAAACAAAAATTATCTTTTCTCGTAATGTTCAATTTCGGTATAATATATAATAAGTATATGGTCAAAGCAAACGGCGTAGTAAATAGAAGATTACAATGGCTGTTCGCACGGAATCGAGGTAAGTTTCAAAACTAGACATTACGGAAAGTTACAACTGGTTTATACCACGCTAATGGTTTGTCACAAACTCTTGGCTTACTGTGACTTTGTGTAAGGTCTGTGGACTCGTCGTTCACCTGTAATTTAATTATATTAAGAGCCCTTTATTTTCCATCACGAAAATTGATTTCAATTTTGAGTTTAAGGTACAACTTGAAGTGGTGAATTTAAACTGTCACTTTCACGTTTCGAAATAGAACTTAGGCGCTTGATTTGGTAAGTGATAATTTAATGATAAATATTCGGGTTGTTAAGAAGAACCTTCAAAGTATTACTACGGATCATTATTGCTAGGAATTCGATAGTTAAGTCGTATTAACCATGAAGTTTACACTTAGAAAAAAGGAAAAGAAATGTTCAAAACACAATCTTTACTGAAATATTTCTCGGAAGAAAAAATGAGGGTTATTATAACGCAGCAATACCATGATATACACCCTTCTCCACCAGGGCTGCCGTATGGTATAGAGTAAGTATGCCCGGATGGCGTAAGAAAGCGGTTCCCGGATCTCTCCCGTCTCAGGCGCAGAGTGGCACACCGTAGTGGTTTAGTGGGTAGTCTGGCGAGTCAGTCAGGAGTCCCACACAAAGCGAACCCCCTGTCCCCGCGGGGGGGAGCGAAGTGCGTAAAGGCATTCCACCACGTCAAAAAAAAGATGGTATAGAGTAAGTAACACATAAACATATATCTGTAGTTCGATCTCGCTACTACGCGGCAAATTATCTGTCTCGGAAGTCAAGTATGATTGCGGAGTAAGTGTGTGACAGTGATATGGTGTTAGAAATAATAATATCTACTACCATATCAATGTCACATACACAATGAGTAAAAACTCATACACAGAGTAAACATAATATATTACAGACGCCATATATTTACCACATGCCGCAAACTCATTGACTCAACTAATTCACAAATATGTAATCGTGACCGGCAACAGAGGCGTTACAAGTGCGTTAGCCGCCTTTGGGGGATGAGGATGGGGATGCCGATGGGGGAGGATTTGGGGTATGGACCTCGGGCATCCTCACGAACTCTATTTAGTTTTCTATGAGGCCGTGGTATCACTCAAGTCAAGCCGGCCCATTCATTCCAAAGTGTGATTCTCCCATATTCATATCCCTTACATTGAAACCAAACCAACTTCAAAGCTGTCTAACGATGATATAAAAAATTCTCACGAGTTTTACATATATTTTATATACATAGACAAGATGATAATAGCCCGCCAGCCATTATCATCTTGTCTGGTGGAATGATACACGAATAGGGTGTATCTATTTAGGCAATGAATTTAGTATAAATTAAATAAAAACACACCTTTTTATTCCATACCTTACCTTCGCTACGAAAACCTAGATACCTAGATACTTAAATAACATATATGTGTAACAAATAGTACTTAATTAAAATGTTATGGCTAGATACCATACAGTTTCCTTTAGGTTTTGATATAAATATAAACCACAGAAGCAAATATTTTGACACAAAATATTAAAATTTATTTGTAATCTATAACTTTTATATTTAGCTCAGTTGAGTTGTTGAAACAAGTTTGTTTCGGTAGGAACTAAGTTCAATCCGATTCTCCCCCTTGTAACTCAGATTTACTGTAATTTGTGTATCTTGTTGATTATATTTTCTTCCTCTTTCCATTGTCATCCCCTTTTCAGTTAATGTTATAGTATTCTTTAAACTCAGGAGGTCACGTCAAGCAGTTGGTCCCGGTTGATATCATAGGATAACAGTCGTGAAGCTTAGTTGGAGTCCTTGGGGGGGCTTGAACACATCCAATGGCAAGATTACATAGCCACAACGTTGTCTTGCCCGTCCCCAGCCCGCATTCGACCTGCCCAGGAGACCCGAGCCCAGCAGTGGGACTTTGTAGGTTGTTGATGATGATTCTTCAAACTTAAATAAAAAAACGTGCCGAGTTACGAAGCCTCTTTTTTCTGTGAGGTTTATGTCTAGCGGTAGATTGTTAAAGGTTTTTGACGAAACATAAAAGTATTATTAGTAGGCATTACATTCTGCGATACTTTCTCTATTATTATAGCCTATTCGGTTTCTTATTTTATTTTTGTGTTCTGCCTTTTTAAGAAGTCAATTCAAGGGGTCGGAAGCGTATCTGATGAATGTGAACAACTCCCTTGCAAAGTTCACACCCTTCAAACCGCAACCGTAGTGCTTTTCTATAAGACTTTTGTCAATATTCCCGCCTTTTTGCAAAAATGCTCATTCGACATTTTTGTCATTCCCCCGAGAAATGTTATTTAGTCTACGACACAAAGGAAATTGAATGGGGACGTTGAACGAAATAACATGGTATAAAATATGTATGGGTCACCCAGGGATGAAGTGATTTCTTCATTTTCGAGTTATATTTTTGATTGAATGCTAAATGAAACGAATGAAAACTTAAAGCTACGTATATTATACATGCAAAGTTTACCCTTCATTGTAGGAAATTGGAAATAAAAATACTGTAGGAAAAACCTACAATAACATTAATATTGCGGTGAAGATGCTATGTGGCATATAAAATAAATATTCTCGTTGATTTTTCTGACATCATTGTTCATCTTTTTGTTTTGACATCACAATTAGTTTGCCTATTTTGTTACTTGTAGGTATATAATATTTGTATCTGCCTTTCAGAAATAGATAATTATATGAAATAAATGAATATTTTGGACATCTAACACACACCGTGTGTGTTTTACCGTGGGAGAGCCATGCTTCGGCATAAATGGGCCGGCTCGACCGGAGTGATACCACGGCCTAACAGAAAACAGGTGTGAAACAGCGCTTGCGCTGTGTTTCACCGACTGAGTGAGATACCGGAGGCCTATATCCTAACCCCTTTTCGCATCCCCATTCTCCTCCCCATCCTCCAAAGGTCGGCAACGCACTTGTGACGTCTTGGTGTTGCAGATGTCCATGGACGGCGGTAATCGCTTACCATCAGGCGATACGTGTGTACGTTTGCCCGCGATTCCATAAAAAAAAACAACGCCATCTAATCCCAGGTTAAACAGAGCTTGTGTTATGGGTACTAGACAACTGATATAAATACATATATACTTTTTGTAAATAGATACATATTAAATATAGAAAAAAACCAAACTCCGAAACAAATATTTGTAGGTCATACAAAGATTTAGTCCGACCTGAAAGTCGAACCCGAGACCTCAAGTAAAACAATCGCATACGGTACCACTGCGTAAACGAGGTAGGCAATTTGGTGCAATCTAAAAATGCCTAAACACATACACTATGAATTTATAAGTTTTTGACAGAGGAAAAGGCTTAAACAGTTGTTTAATATTTTTAAATGGTTTTTCTCCTTTATTGTCTAAAAGACATGGTTTAGAAATATACTTCTTGATACTTATATATTACAAGTAAATTATAAAATATTTTATCGAAATAAACATATTAACGGATAATAGAATTCTGAAGTTTATGTAAACTTTAATTAGAATACTGAATGCCTTTTGAAACCCAAGAAGTTTATTTTGAAAGTAATACGAGAATAAGAAAAAAAATTAAGCTTTAAGAAGTTGTACTTAGAGTTAAGTACGTATGTTTCACATTCTATATAAACATGTCAGAGGACGAAAAAGTTTTTGCCTGAAAGTAATGCCTTGTCTGCTGTCATCGGTATCGAAACCCAGCTCGGCAACTGTAAATGAATTTGACAATTCATCTACAAAGAAATACAAAAATATGTTTTGAAGTTTTATACCGTTAGAGCGAAAGTTCAGCAGTAAAGAGATATTGACTACCACAGCAATGTTCCACAACAAAACACTCTAAATGTTTATGTAGCCAATCCTTTGTTAAGAACCATTTTCAATAAAAGCACTCTCATCGAATTCGAACATCACTTGTATGCTGTACCATTGTTCTAAACAATGATCAATTTTCTCAAGTTGACCGAGACCTCAAGGGAAATAAAGGGTCGATACAGTCTGTTATGCTTACATTTATACGTTCAAATAAATTATTATGATAGGAAAATTGTAAATGGGAAGTTATAACTGGTTACAACTGGGAAGTTATAACTCGTTATGACATTTTATATGTTTTTATTTTCTCGGCTGTTTTAAACGGTTATAAATAAAATATTAACATCGTCAGCGGTCTATACGAAGAAAATGAATTTAGACTTACTATTACGCTATTCCTGTAAACATATTTGAATAAAACAGTAAGGATTTCAAATACATATAGAAATGATCAAAGCATATAATTTGCCGAAGCCCTTAATCTGGCTTCAAAAGCGCATTTTTTACATTAGTAACTCTTGGTAAAATAATTATAAATAGGAAAATGCTCTCGATTCTTCTTGCATTCTATTTTTAGATATATAAGGGTTATTTTAGTTTTACAAAACACAAAGTGCAGAAAAATACGGAACACAGCAAACCAATATCAATAAATAGTTAATGTATGTAATTATATTAAATAACAAAAAAATTCGATCTAAGAGGAAAAGAACCCAAGGCGAAAGATAATGTTTTTAAAACAAACACAAAAACAAAGCTAACCTAACTAAACTGTTGCACAAATAAATTCCTTACTAATTCTATAAAACTTGGTGATTTGTTTTACACGCGCGTAAAACAAATAACCATAATTTCACCATTGTACACCAAATATTCATTCTTATGTCATTATTTTTAATAGTTGGCTCAGATCCAATGTTATATTCTCGAGATTGTAAGTTTAGACTAAAGAAACTGCCTTAAAACATAAAAAAACTGTTTAAAGTAACGAAAAATAATTGCTAAGTTTACCTAATAAAATTATACCACTGCTACTATTTCGGCTGCTGTTGTTCTTTTGCTTGTATATTTTATTATAAGTTCATAGCGTGAGATGCACGTGTATGAGAGTTCAATAATAAAAACAAGTTTACTACTTCTCAATTTCTATTCTTGTAACTCTCTATTTTTGTAGTAAGCCTACATAAAATCTAATATAATATAAAACTTATATACGAAACAAACAGTGCATACCAATTATTGTCACTTATTTAGAACAAGAGCATAATAGTAATTTTTCCATTTTCCTTTTTTCACGTGATGGTAAAACTCTATCTGGGCGGAGATCTCGTTCTCGGGCGTCGTAAGTTGGTTTCTTAACAGAAGGATTCAATCACTGTAACATCTTTGTCACAACCGACCATGCAAGCTATGACAGTCGATAGCGACCTCTTCAATAATTGTCATAAATGCCTTAACCGTCTTTCAGATCTTTAGATTCAGATCAGATCAGAAATCAGAGATCAGAGATTTCAGATCTTTAGATCTGAAACTGCGAGACTCAAGCGTAATAATGAGCAAACGTATATTAATTACGTTTGCTTATTATTCTTAAGTTAATTCACAAATTCATAAAATTGTAAATAGGAGCTCTTGAGGTTACTTCTTTCATTTTAAATATCCTAAAACAATATGAATATATTGTTCAGTTGTAACTAATTAAGGATCTTTCCGAGAAGAAGGGTCCCAGGTATATTTGTTTAAATTACTTTCTATTACTTTTGAGCGTTCAAGCTAATTAATATTTGTAAGAAAGTTAGTAAGACAAAAAATAAACATTATAAAACTCTTCTTAAACTTATTTAACATAATACATAACAATAATCACGAACTACTCAAGTGATATGTATATGAAAGCATCCTTCTGTATCTCTATGAATAACTTATTTTCGAATAGTTTATCAATTTATATTTGCGAACATAGTTGGAGAAACTAACTATATACAATAATCTCCGGACGAGAGTTAGTGAGAACTGTAACAAGCTTGTCTGTGACTTTCACGTGGCCCAAGTTGTAAGCATAACATAGTTATATGTAGCGTTTTGAATATAATTATGTTTCAATTGTGTCCGTAATAACTATTGGCTCCAAGGAAGGTAAAATTTAGCGCTGAGAATTGTAGGTTCAAAACAGGCATGGAACTTGTGTGATCCACAAATTGTTCTTCTAAGTCTAGGTGATCTCTGTATTCGTTTATTGTAAGTTTGTAAAATTCACATTGACACAGGAATTATTCCTAGAGCGGGAGTTGTCTTTAAATGAAATGAACCTACCGACTATATTTACGAATATTGGATTATAGATGACCGACCTTATTTCCCGTCTCTTTATTGATTTTGTAATTAAATTGAATAACATTAACTTTATGTTATGAAATAAAAATCTAAGCATTAAACGTTGGAATTGACGAGCTTGATCAGAAAGACCATTTTTCATTTTATAGTCCGTTTGTCGAGGAAAGCTATAACATATTTTTATTACTTATAGATATTTCTAGAACCGGAATATTGACTGTAAACGCTTGTGGATCTCCAGGGTCTGGTTATGATTAGTTCGTTAAACGAGGCCTTTTTATACAACTATATTAAGGATCTAGCAATCAGTCTTACTAATGGTAACCTAAACAGAATATTTTCTTGACAACTCATATAAGGAATGGTTCCTGTGTCGTGGAAGACTTTACAAACATACACGAAACGCACACAAAGAACACCCAGGCTCAAAACAACAATTTATGAATGACAAAAAGTGTTATCATATGTATGGTTTGCACCTACAACACTTGGTGCTACTACGAAGTCACATACAACATACATCAAGTACAAAATAATAAAGTTGAAACACTAATAGATCATAGCCCAGTTGCACTCGATGATTAAAAACAATCATTGAGGGTAAGCAATGACAGCGCGGTCAGTACCTTGATGGGTGACCGCTGGTGGCATGACACCATAACCGTCTCCGTGATTCGGAGGTCACGTTAAGCAGTCGATCCCGGTTGTTATCATAGGATAACAGTCGTGAAACTTAGTTGGAGGCCTTTGGGCGGTCTGAAAACATCCAACGGCAAGATTACGTAGCCAAAACGTTGTCTTGCCAGTCCCCAACCCGCACTCAGCCTGCGTTGGCACGTATGGCCTTAACCCTCTCCTGAGAGCCCGAGCCCAGCAGTGGAACATTATGGGTTGTTAATGAACTAATAACTTCAAAATATTAAAACTATATTGGTTTAATTAGTCTACCTCTACAAGAGGTACCCACAGTCATACCAAAATATCATAAGCCTGTTACTATCCCACTTGATACCTATTTATCGAGGCCGTTTATAGCTAGTAAAGATCAACAAACCGTAGGCGTTATTGAAAAGTAACTTCGTACATTTCATGTCTATCACCCGACCTGTATTCATCTTATACCTACTAGTTTTTTAAATATATTCTTTTAAAAATATTTTTGAATTAAAATAATTTTTGGGGACATAAAGTACTAACGAGTTTGATGGCTTATTGGTTAGGAAGCTGACTGCTAATCCAGAGGTTATGGATTCTGTTCCCACCCCTGATAACAATATTTGTAAAGAGCACAATCATTTGTTCGGTATTTGTGAGTAATTTATCTATGATTTGTGTGTATTTAGACATGTAAACGTGTTTTTCAGCAGTTTGGTTATCACAGTACGGACTCTGCTTGGTTTGAAAACCAGAATGTACGAGGTATATATATTATGTTATTATTCCTCCGTATTCTAATATAGATACTTAATCACATGTATTCACAATGTCATGGCTCAGGACAGGTTTATGGTCAGACTAGATAACAGACAAACTTACGAATTCACTTTCACCTTTACAATGTTACTATTCAAACTAAAAGAGACCGACTCCATCTTACACGAGCTCAATAAAGTAAATCTATTTCTTTATATGTCGTTGCATATTAACAGTTTGGTAATATGTTTTACTTGATTAAATAAACCAAGACCTTCTTTTACAAGCCATTAGCTTCAATATATAGAAGGCAGAGCTTAATTTGAAATGTCCATCATTATTACACGCTCTTTTAACTTTCGTTACGTGGCAGTTTCAGATACATGTATTATACTCAATAGAATGTTTATCGATCAGCACAATATATGAAATAGGACTGGCGTAAGTAACGCCAGCGGCTACGTGTCATTATGAAAGACAGGAGCTACTACTATTTAATGGTACCTTGTGACGTAAGATAAGTATCAGTGAATTTAATGCTCAAAAGATAGCTATAGAAACGAGAGATACTATCGGAAGCAAGATATTTTTGTAGGCTATGGTAACACTCAAATCTTCCAGAAAGAAAGAAATACTAAATATGAACTAATGTCACAAGCTAGACTATAAATATGCAAACACACGCAATAAAATTACTTACCTACATTTCTCAGCTTTCTCATCCCATTCATTAATTTCCTTAAGAGCTACGCTCTTGGCGATGCAGCTAAAAGTAGCTATCTATCCCGTAGACCAGAAAGTGGCTCTAACAATAATTGTTCTTCGTATAATTTACATCTTTTACTACCCCTCCCTATAAAAGTATTTGAATTAATAACCATTTCGACACAATCTCTCCAAAATATATGATATCCAGACATTCCAGTCATATTTCATATCGCTTACGGATAATTGTTAATAGATTATTCAGTGCTATATAGGAACAGCCCAAACACAGAACAACAATTTGTGATGCACACTAGTATTGTCCCATGTGGGATTTGAAACCGCAACAACCAGTTCAGTTCAGTTGAGGACAAGGACAATTAATTAATTTAAAAAACGAATTAATTTTAGTTTAAGACTGAACTGGATTGTTTTCCATACCTATCTGAATTTCTATATATTTTTAATATACACATATAGCGTTTGTTTTTATACTTGAATTACACACTGATCTCGGTATCTACTGCTCCGATTCGAAAAATTCTTTCAATGTTAGATAGTCTATTTATCGAGAAAGACTAAGACTATGATCATCACGCTAATACCTATAGAAGCGGAGCACCGATCGAGAATATTTCAAAATTGCTTTTTGCTTTGGAGGGCTTCCGCTGCGTGCTATGCGCAAACGGTTAAATTTCGCAAAAATCATGCATGAAAATGATGAATGAAATAATTGTTCTCTTTAAAAAGGTCTAAAAAAAGTCCGCAAGATAAAATGTCTATCTTTACAGGTTGGCTCACTATAACCTTTTTTGTAATAAATAAATTTGTTTCCAACTTCACGCTTCTGGTTATTAGAAGACGCAGATGGGGCTGCTAGTGGGTTAGCTAGTTAGGAAAGGAACGTAAACAGTGAGTCGTCAACAATTCAACAGGCGGTCTGATCCTGCGCATAAGATATTTCATATGAAAACGTCTGCAGCCTAGGAACCGCCTTTTTGAATTATGGCATTATTTTAACTCTATCCATATTCAATAGGTTCAAAAGCGGACCTAACGCTTAGTGATTTTATACGCGATTCCTTAATTTCTCATCTAAAAAAGTATTGTATCTTTAACCATTTTTGTATATTCGCAAAATCTTCCTGCGATCGATTCATAGTTAAGGTGTTAAAAAGTAATAAATTCTTATTAGCGTTGATAATAGTGTTTAAGATAAGGCTATTTTCTCTGTATACTTATCTATGACTTGCAAGATTGATTGATGTAAAAGGTTGATAAAGATTTATTACCTAGTGTTATCAACTACAAAAGGGAATTCTCAATTCGGACTGACATGGATGGGCTATTAGTTACAGAATAAGAAGTTTTTCAAGAACACCTGTTAATAAATTAGAAATTGAATCCATGCATGCATACATACTACTGCAAATTAAACTGCAGCACCGATTTCAATGATTTGCTGTGGAGTTCCGATACTACCGATATACAAAGGTCGGTACCGCGAGTAAAAGCTAGTATCAAGTATTTATTACTTGTGTTCAACTTTACTTTTCGTGACATTAATTTTTCATTTATTTCATTATTATTATTTATTATTAATTTATTAATTATCATAAATTTATAAAAATATTAGGTCATATCTTCGACTACAACTAAAAAGCAAATATAGAATTTGAATTTAGCAAATGAACTGCTAGCTAGCATGACTATTGTCATAATGAGTCATGAATTGAATTAAGCAGTCAGAGATTCACGCTAAGCAGTTTAATGAAAGTGCAGTGCTGACCAATGAATCCATTTCAACTTCAGATTGTAGAGACAAAAAGTAAGGTAAGTAGAGCCAAAGGAGGTAAAAGGTAGTAGAGCTATCACCGTAAGATTTTAAATACCGTTTGATATAATTTATCCTGCGAAATGTTAAACTGTCAAAAATCAACTGTGAAATACTGCTTACAATTTAGCGTACTATTTTTCATTAGATTCTTCTTCTTTTGATATTATGGCAATCAGCCGTATCAGCTATTTCTGCCAATGTCAAGTATTTCAAGTCTTCAATTCTAATTCTTCGAGTCTTCAAGTCTTCGTCGTGATGGTATTAATGATAAAAAATATAAAAAATGTGGATGACATGAAATGGGGACCGTCTTTCGCAAAAACAAAAAACCTTTCATTAGATTATAATGTATCGAAGTAACACCGTTAAATGACAAGCTGTCGTGCGTCAAATTGTCAACTATCAATGGTTGGTCGGTCTTATAGTAGACGGTTCTACGACCATAGAGTTAGGTTAGACCAGATTGTTATTAATCACAAATTCGTTTTACTGCCACAACATTTTTTTTTGGAACAAATTCTAAAGCTTGGATAAATACCTCAGGTATTTTCACATTAAATTAATATACAATTACAAAACTACTTTACATTCGGTAGCAAATGAATTAACAAACAAATATGGCGTAGCAGGACATGTTGTTGAGATCGATCCGTCGCATACTGCATCACAATTTGACAGTTTCATTTCGATAGATTATAATCTGACTTAAAATAATACATTAAATTGTAAGCAGTGTGTTCTATCGACAGTTTACAATCTAGCAAGACGGATTACAATCTTAAATGTTTTGACAATCTGATGGTTTGCGGAACACAGTCACATAATCGTGCCGGCTCGACCGGGGTAGTGCTACCCTTGCACAGAAAATCGACGTAAAATGACAGCGTTCGAGCAGTCGTGTTTCGTTGGTGAGGGCGAGACCGGAGACCCAATGATCTATAAGCATCTTTTAGGCCTTCATGGTGTGGGTCACCATGCTGCAATGTTACATTGTCTGCTTTCGTATTGAGTGTGGTAACCACCATTCTTGAGATTCAACTTATACTTTCCATCAGACAGAGGAGAGTCATTTTGGCAGGGCAAACTTAAAAAAAGAGGTTTTATTTTCTTGTACTTTGATATAATTTTAACTATTATTAGATTAGTTCTTCCTACCCTATAAATCCTTCTTAACCTATCCTTAGGATCCTACCTTTTAAATATATTTCTTCAATTTACAAACCCATTGCAGCCTGGATCGGTGGCGCAGTGGTAGTGTATGCGACTGCTGTGCTTGAGGTCTCAGATACGATTCCCAGGTCAGACTAAATGTTTGTATGATTTGCAAATATTTGTTTTGGAGTTTGGGTATTTTCTATGTATAATATGTATTTACAAAAAAAATATGTATATTTATATCAGTTGTCTAGTACCCATAATACAAGCTTTGCTGCAAATGTCCGAAATATTTATTAATTTATTTTATTTCTTGTAACATTTTCCATTTGTAAGGTTTAATTACATTACAATTAAAAAGAATAAAAGTAATTATAAATAAATTTATATAACGATCTTATTCCAAGATAATTCAATACGTCCCTACAAAATTATGGACACCTGGCATGTTTAGTTATATATATATATAGCCAATGATTCCTCTAATGCATCATACAGATTTCGGCAGTAATTGAGTAGGTCTCTGATTAGATTTCATTGTCCAGTATTTAGCTAATTATTTTTGTGGCTATTTAATTTTGTGTTAAAACAGACGTACATTTGGATAGTATTTTATGTTTAGTTTTTTTACGTACGTCTTGACATGAAGCTTGCCGATATGCCTGGACAGCTTCATGTTCACACCTGAGCGAGTACTCCATTATCACGTCACTTCACTTTAATAGTTTTTCTTAATATTCTCAATTTGCGGCACTTTTGTTCGTGTGTTTAGAAAATAAAACGACTATATACATGTAGTTTTATGTCGACGCTCATAAAAATTAAACAAAATTCAGTGTCATCTAGGGAAATTTTTCACTTTGTGTATACATTAGAAAATATTCGGGAATCGATTCGTGAATATTAATAGACAAACATAATTCTCAGCTCTTGGATCGAGTATCTTACAGATTACAAGGCGACACCTCATCATTTTCTTGGAAAACCTCACTGTTTGAATACTTAATGTAAACTTTTTAGATAGGCTACCTAAAGATTTGTTTGAGTGTTGGACAGTATTTTTACAAGTAGTAGAATTATTAGCAGAAATAAACGTAATCTAATGTGTAATTTCTTAACAAATAAACCGTAAATATAATTAACAAAAGTCGTTAACAGCCCAGGCAAAAAATAGAGAGTTCGCGGGCTTAACGAAATCAGTTGGTTCAGGTCTAAAATAAGCTCGACAAGACAGCCTATTATCCAAATGATGAAAGTCTTAACAGACAAAGAGCAATTACTTAAGAAATATTAATCTATTTCTTCACTCTCTCCTATCAAGTATACTACCACCCAGTATCACAAAAACAAAGACCTGAAGAGAATTTAAAAAAACTGACCTGACGTACATAATCATTAAAGTAACATATTTCAATTATGCCTATAACTTCAAAAACATTTTTTATTTTCATTTCAGTCGCACCAACCGAGACGAATTGATTTCGACACAGATATTTAATAATACACATTCTTTGGCATACTTGAGAAGTTGAGACATTTTGATAAATATTGACGGCTTTCAGTAAATTTTTCGTCGTTACCTAGGGAAAAATAAGCTCGTCTTAAAAGAAAATAAGATACTAAGGTGACGGTACCGGTAAAATTATAAGGCAATACAATTTTCTTTTCAGGCCGGTAATAAGTGTCGCCTTGGCAATAGATAAGTAAATAATAATGTTTGGTTTGATCTTTGAAGTCCTTAGCGTGGCAGGGCTGTCGTTTAGAAGGGCACCGTTTACTGATTTCATAGATATATCTAAAATATCTAATGCAGAGGGTCAGACCGTATAGAAAGTCCGACTGTATGGTCCTCCAGTATCGTCACTCACTCGGTGAAACATAGTGCAAGCGCTCTTTCACACCGGTTTTCAGTCTTCTTAATATATCAAAATACCTAATTATAACACTTGATGTCAAAACGAAATCCATTAAGTTTTCCTACGAGCCTTTTCAAAAACTAGGTTGGGGCCGGTTTTAAGTCTACTACGATGCAGCAGAACTTCGAACGTGATCTATTCAAATGACGTCATTTAATGTAATATTGAAATTGTAAGCTTAGTTACATCTAATATATAACAGTATTGAACAAAGTGTCAGTAACAACGAGTTGCATTATCATACACTACGTCAACATCCATTATCTAAGTTCCACCGCACCGTCGCGCGTCGCGTCGCTGTGTCGCAGAACTTTGACAGTAACATTTATTTATACTCGTACATCATGCAAGTTGTATACTGTAATAAAATTTCTGATATAACAATAACTAACTGTAAAGCTGGTAAGGAAATAAAATCCCGTTCCTAAGAAGGAAAAACGTACAACGAATGAGAACAAATAGGATCTTCCCAAATGTTTGCAACCTCATAATTTTATAAAAATACATCACATATTATATATATATTCAGAATAATTGTTAAGCTTTACTTTATCAATGTATGAATATGATTTTATGAAAAATCTTTGCTTTTGCGGTAAGAAACTTATAGCAATTTTTACAAATTTTAGGACCTTTAGGAGATATTATATTTCTATGTCTAAATACTTTATAGGTTCCTGGAACGCTGGTAAAGTATGTGCTAAGTTCCTGACGATGGTACTCATGAACACATTCATGTTTGAAGTCGACATTAGTTAGTGCTCGATAACTAACTGTGAATGCAGAAACAAAAAAAGCTTTATAAAAAAATACGCCTCCAAAAGTTGGTTACAAACAGATACATTCGTTACAAAGTATAACAACTCTCCAACAGTTACGAAATATTTTATACATGTTACCGGCTATCTACATAATTTAGGTATTTTATACAATAGCAAGTCAATGTATAAAATACCTGAGGCGTTCAGGCATTGTATGAAACATTATGAATATCATCGTCCATTACACACTCTACCAAGGGATTTTGGGCTGTTTTTATTAATGTTATGTTACTACCTAGGGACGTACCAAATGACGAGCAAAAGAAATATGTTCTGTTTGCTCAAAGTCAACTTTATTCAGAATCATATAGGTTTGGGTTATATTAGAGAAGTGATCATCAAAGGTCTACTCTGCTCTTGGTGAATAATTTGGATTAGTTGAATTATACATGTTTAAGTTAGAACATTGACCACTCCAGATCCCCTGTGTGGCTGTTGAATCATTTGGGTTGGATTAGTTTGAGTGGATTGCTTTTGACCTAGATAGTATGTAACCGGCCGCGCATTAGCCATTGTATAGAATATCTATGCAAAGTATAAAATTAATAATATTTCACACATTACCTACATGTTTTAGGTATTGTATACGTTGCCTAGGTATTATAGAGAATACCGAATAATACAGATTGCCGGTAACATATATATTAGTCAAAGATTGTAGCACATACTACCTTCACAGATGAGAGTAAACCAGTAAGGACTGCTCCTAATCAAATATTTGTAAACCAACTTAGTCTCATAATTTCTAACCTTACCACTTTAGGTATTTTTACATTATGTCTTCCATCAGCTGATGCACCATGTTGTATCCAGAAATTCTATCCGTGTCCGTGTCTATCTATTAACGAAATGAAGAGGAGCCTATGTCCTTCCTCAAGAATCAAAGTATTTCTATGGCAAATTTCAATGAAATCAAATAAAGGTTTATCCGCTAAGTTCTTTAGCTGAGTTTTATATATTTATTGTATTGTGATCGGTGTTTTTTTAGGAAATGATACGCGATTACCACTACCAATAGACACTCGCAATACCAAAGGAGGGGACATGGGAGAGGTGATGGGGTATGGGTCTCAGGTATTCTCACTCACTGGTTGAAACTCAAAGGACTGTTTCACGATCGTTTTATGTTAGGCTGTGGTATCACTCCGGAGCCGACCCATTCATGCCTAAGCGCGGCTCTCTCAGTAGGACCTAACTAGAGTTTAAAGGGGTCGGTTATAAACAAACAAACATACAGGTATAGATAATAAAATGTGTTAAAAAAGTGATATGATAAAGTCGTTGTTTTTTTATTAAATTGGTTTTGTAGTAATGTCAAACAATCAGATTCGATTCGAAAAATTCAAAGGCTATTCAATTATACGATATCTTTAACTCCCATTTCGTTGATAAAATTCAGATTCGAATGACAGTAACAGATCCGTACTTGACAAACCTTCACGTTTTGAGTGGCATTTGAATTTATTGGTCGATAAACACCACTATTTTCTCGATATGGATAAGATTAGCGCCCACTTTTAGTTCAAAGTAAAGGTAATCAGAAGCATCCGACCTCATCATTACTTTGAACCCAAAAAATGAATAAAAGATTGACGGCACTATCGGAGTTACAAGTACTGACTTAGAAATCTTGTTTCAAGTATATTTTTTTGTAGCTTTTCGAAAACCCTAATTGAGAGCAGGCAATTCAATATTACGGTTAAGTCTCAATAACGTGTACAAATTGTTTTCCAGTTTTAGACAAGATAAAGTTGGAGAATTTATAAACCAACTACTTAACAGCTTTTAGCTTTGTCACTCGGAATATTATTACAAATATATTGACACTAACAATTTATTTTTTTATATTACATGTCTATAAAACAAATAAATACTTGATAGAGTAAGCTTTTATTTCAATCTTTTTATTTCAAAGGTTTCAAACCAGTGCCTGTTACTGGGAATTGACTTAATTGAAAACTTTAAGATTTTTACTATACTATTATTTTCACTTAGGAATTCCTATGAATTAAAAAAAAAACATATCATGACGCGAGTATCTGGGTACAAAAATATTATGAAGCTGAAAATTAGAATATGTTTGCTGAAATTTCAGGTTCTACGAAATTGATTTGAAAATGTTTTCATTTATTGAATATTCAAAACTGATACTTCATTCCAAGTTCTTCCATATAGAGACTTATTACAGAGTTTAAACGATAATTACTTCTAATTACCAGTAATCGTGGTATTTTGTTCGCCAGAGCCTCGTCCCTCAATCAGCAGGTGCACCACTTGCAGATGAGGTTGGCTTGGGGCTCTCTCCCGTAGCTGGTCCTGTTGAGGAAGCCGGGACGGCCTGCCGATTCGGTCGCGGCCTACAGGCCCATCGTGTTGCTGGACGAGGCGGGCAAATTATTCGAGAGGGTGCTCTCTGCCCGCATCGTCCGGCACCTCAGCGAGGTGGGCCCAGACCTGTCGGACGCTCAATTCGGGTTCCGAGAGGGGCGTTCGACGGTCGATGCCGTGATGCGCCTGTGGGCCGTGACCGAGGAGGCGGTGAGCTGTNGGGCTCTCTCCCGTCTCAGGCGCAGAGTGGCACACCGTGTGGTTTTAGTCGGTTCGATTCCGACACACCGCAACGCCGCAAACCCCGGTGGGATGAAGGCCCGAGGGGGTTTCCACACGTAAAAAAAAAGGGGCTCTAAGTTCTTAGTGGAACACTTGCGTCTAGTTCCTATACATCAACACCTAATTGTTATAACATGTGCTCTTTCTTATGCTGTGACTACAACGACGCCTTCAATAAACACTTCAGACGCCATACCTTTACAGTTGGGTTAGTGAAGCAATGTTTCATAAACAAATGAGTATACCATGACGTAGGTCGACGATCAAGGTGTTTAGTAAAAAACAAACAATGTTTCTTTATGAGAAGTAAATTTTCTACGCAAAAAGTTTCGTAACTAGCAACATAAAGTAGGTATTAAAAAGTCTAGCATTATTCTTGCTTAACATACTACGATATGAGTACTATAAAACCATAGTAAAAGTATAGTAAAACAAGTTATTTATTAGAAAAAAAAAACGGACCTTTACAAAAATCGTATACATATTTTTTTTCCATTTATAGTTGTAAATTACGTATAATTTATAAATGCTAGCTGACCCGGCCAACTTTGTATCGTCATATTTTTCTTTTGTAAATATTTTCTAAGTCGAAAAACACGTTTTAATATTTATATCCACCTCAGTTTTTCACGGTTATTGTACAGTTGCGAATAAAAGAAATACAACATTACTGACAGCAATAAACACATAAAAAAAGAATTAGGTATATAATTTGGTTAGGTCGATCGGAAGGTATGAAACGAAAAATACACCATTCACTATTTTACAATTCATTTATTCGATGTTACTCTCATAGTCAAGTTTTTCGTAGTAACGTGCATTCGTTTTTAAGATAATGGAAATTGTGAAATAAATGTTTTTTATTCGAAATCGCATGGCTACGGCGTTATTTGTTTCGTTTTAGTAAAAAATATATGAAACGTAATATTTGAAGTAGTATTGTAGGTCATGTTACGCGCCCTAAAAAAACATGGTCCTTCGGCGTAATCGGGTAAAAACCACACAAGGCTAATGATAAGTTGCAAAAAGATAGCAAGCATTGTTTAAAACTGTTTTTAGATTTCCGCGACGTGGAAAGAGCGGTTTGTGCCGTTCGACAGACCTGTTAAACCTACTAATCATCTCGGCCAAAAGATGTACATTTCTGGACATAGGTTTCCCCCAAGGCTTCCCACAAGAATCGGTCCCGTGGTGCCTGCATTTTCCTGCGACCTTCACCAGGTTGTAGGACCACTATTAGGTATATAAATACTTACGCGCCTTCTTCCAGTGCGTGGTCGCCACTCCAGAACTCTTAAGGCCCATCGGCCATTTAAGAATGGCAATTCTACGCTCAAAGAAATGAAATTTATTATATATTATATTACATAGAACATAGATTACCGTTTTACCACACCATATTCCGCTTTGTTTTGGCATTTATAGATTAATATTATGACCTAAATATAAATTAATGCTTAAAACATAATCTAGTACATTACTTTGCACCATATAAATTGTAAAAATTGGTATTGTATAATATTTCTTAATAAATATCAATTATATAACTATCATACTATATTACATTACAAAATTCTGTTATTGTATAAAACACTTTTTACCAACCACTATACTTGTGTAATACGCATAACTCAGTATGATATGTGTGTAACTTAGTTCTAAACTATTGAATGGTAATTCTCGTGTTTTTCTGCGTATTTTACCTATTATAAATTTAAATACACATTTTAAATACATTTTTGTGAATGGCCAATGTCGGAGACCTTGGTTCGTCTACAGGTCTCTTCATTCTTGATTAAATCACACAGAAAAACGTTCATTGATTTCTCCATTTCTCTTTGTGGAACTTTGAGTTTCTTATAAGGCACGTTGCAATATGCTACTCACTAGTATGAAAATAGTTAGTCCATATATCTGATCAGGAATCAGTAAAATATTTTAGTTTGAGATATTTAATCAACTGTCACCCGTTAAGGATGTTATATACCATTAAAGTAAGTTATCGACCAAAAAAGTCGTGACATTTGTTCTAGTAGTACTATATACTTTCATTGGTCATCATCACCTTCCTAGCTTTTATTATTCCCCAGATTCGAGGTCGTCTACTAGTTCAACCGGTTTTACCTGAATAAAAATTTCTACCGGAGCGACTGGAATCGGGCCTCCACAAGCCTGAGGGTGAACTGAATTTGAAGGTTGAACTAGTTGGTAGTAGATTTGAGGGGACTGACTTCCCAATAAAAATTGCCGTAGATGTTCATGACAACCGGGACCGACGGCTTAACGTGTTCTCCGAAGCACGGACGGGAAACACCATTATATTCCATACTCCGGGCTGTTATTAAGGATTTCTTGTAAGAACAACTTAACAGCAGTTCGACCCAAGAATCGAGCCCGAGACCTCTAGATCTATAGTCGCTTCCGCTAACCACTAAACCAACGAGGCAGTCGTTGAAGTAAGAAAAATGCCTGCACTAGAATTTTTCTTACTTCTTCAATAAAATTTTAGTTACCGACATTAACTTCTGAGCATAAAATATGTGGGTAGTAAAACCCATCGTGTATTATGCATCATTTTGTAAACAAGAAAATTCTCCGTACTGACCAGAATAGCTCTAATCCACTACTACAAAATAACTGTATCGTTTAAAAACGCAATTACTTCTTGATTCGTTTTCCTAGGGATGATTTTCTTGTTATTTTTTGGTACTTGAATATATTATTGTTATATATACTGTAATTCAACCAAACAAACACAAAACCTTTTCAGCTTCATTATATTTTCTTTTCCAAATTGAGTGGGGGTCTGCGCAATGAGTTTTCTCGTTCCATTCTCCACAATATTTCATGCAGATAATATTGTGTGGCAGAGGTCCAAAGTACTAGTTTGTTAATTCCTAATATGTAAAAAATATGTGTGTGTATACTAATATTACTACTACATGTGCCCGTGACTTCGTGGGTGGTAAAATAGTGACTTTGGGTAGCATTTATACAACCTTTCATCCCCTCTTTCAACCCCACACAACCCTTTTACACATTATTAAATATATATTCTTTCTTGGGCTCTAGGCTATCTGCGTACAAAATTTTATTTAAATTGGTTGAATAGTTTTGGCGTAAAAGCGCGACAGACAGATAGAGTTACTTTCGCATTTATAATATTAATTAGAACCTAAGGATTTTCAGGATCTACTATAAACTTATAAAATTAACTAAAGCTAACAACATTTTTATTATTGCTATTAAACTAGTTTGATATATTGCGGTAGCTTTTCGTTGAATATATAATAATATCTTGTAGCACGTAACAAATAAATAATATTAAGCGCCTTCCACATGCATTGTTTACAATGTTAGTGCAAACAGTAGATCTTTATTTCATCGTTTTGTCTAATAAATTTCAGTTAACGGCCAACGTAATAGGAACTACGAGGTTTGACCAAATATTTATGGCTCGTCGAGCTTGGGTAAAGGACTAGTTCAACAGGTAGGTACACCCTCTTGGGTAGTATTCTCTCAGGTCAATGCCCCTAAAGATGACATTAATCAGTTAGGTAGAAGATTTCAGATTATCATTGATAGTCATGTCATGGGTTTACGTGATTCAGTGTCGTGGAGACAAAGATATTAAAGGGTACGTGGGAAGCAAAATCAAAATAACATGGCAGAGATCACGCATCAAACATATTTACTCATTTAGGTTGTCAAGTAATATCAATACCGTATTGAAACAGAATGTTATAATATATGGCTTTTCATAGTCATATTTAAGTACTTCAACAGAACTTAAACAAAAATATGGAAGCTAGATAATAAAAAAATAGTTGTATTGACTAACAAATATGATTTTAGTACCTTTGATTACTTAGGTATGAATTGCCAAGCCCAGATCAGATCAAGTTATTTTGGCTTTTTTGTTTGATTATTCCCTAAAAATGTGTTTCGCATAAACTTTTCAACACTATATGCGTTATTTTATATAAACATCATTCTAAATTAATACGAGGAGGTACTTTTTTTAGAGTATGTATGTATGTATATTTCTTAGGCACGACCTGGAGCCTAAACGGCTTGTCGTATTTTTATGTGAGTGGTATCAATAGATTCGTCTTAGTCGTGAGGGTGGCAATGGGTACATCAATCGGGGTCGGATCAAATGTTTGTATGATCTACAAATGTTTGTTACGGAGTTTGAGTGTTTTCTATACGTATTCTATATGTACGTATATATGTACGTATTTACAAAAAAGTTTACATATGTATTTATATCAGCTGTTTAGTACCCATAATACAAGCTCTGCTTAGTTTAGGGCTAGGTGGCGTTGTATGTGAGATGTCCGAAATATTTATTTATTTATTTTATTTCCCTCTCTAGGAATAAATGTTTCTGTCTTGGGAAAGGGGGATTAAGGGGGATATAGATTGGAGTAGTTATTTAAAGGCAAATGTGTAGGAATAGGTGTACAAGTGCAGTTTACAGTATATGTAATTTACAATTGAATGCATTAATGCGAATTTATTATATAAACCTTTTGTTGTGATTCAGGAAACAAATAAGATGTTCACTTGATAGTCGTTAACTACATCCACCTATGGACATATGCAACTTGCCTAAGTCCCAAGTGTTTTAAACTGATTTTCAAATGAGATACTCAGGAAGGTCTATAAAGACCACATATGATAGTTTATTTTGACTGCCTCGGTAACGCAGAGGTAGCGTATGCGACTGCTGTTCTTGAGGTCTCGGGTTCGATTCCCAGGTCGGGTCAAATGTTTGTATGATCTACAAATGTTTGTTTCGGAGTTTGGGTGTTTTTCTATGTATGATATGTATGTATTTACAAAAAAAAGTATATATGTATTTATATCAGTTGTTTAGTACCCATAGTACAAGCTCTGCTTAGTTTGGGACTAGATGGCGTTGTGGGTTAGACGTCTGAAATATTTATTTATTTATATACTTTATTCCACAGTTTGGTTTCGTTTTAGTTCAAACTAAATAAATACCTCACAAAAATAAATATTTACTCAATATACTTTTTCATAATTGGGGTAATCCACTAATTAAGCGCATTATAAAGTACGGTACTTCTCTCAAAGTCTACCGCTATAGGGCCCCAAGGGCATGGCGAAATTTGTTTTAGTATTTAGCTGTTATTTTGCCATTCTGTGGAGACCTCTCACGTTTCGTTTCATTTTAATTTTAATAGTGTATAACAAACAAGGACTTCTAATTAGATTATTTTCTCACATTTCAACTTTCCTTTATACACACAAGTAATCTTTACATAGTATAAAATTTAGATGATTCATCTGTTTGTTCGCATAGATATTTCAAATTTTACTCAATGGTGTTTATTACAAATTTCAGAATAGACAGAGCGATTGTAGAGAAATGTTTATGACAAAATTTACGAATTGTTTAAATTTGTTTGATCTGATACTAAAATTTCTCCATAGCAGAGGGGTATAAGGGCGGTCATCACGGTGGTATTGACGCTTACAGCGCACTTCAAGATTCAGTTTACGATGAAGTTTCGTGGATATTCGACCCTATTTGTATTTATTAAAACACATAAAAAACACATACAAACAAACATACTCGTGAAGCTAATAAAAACGTGTGAATACTATTTCATAAATAGTATAACGTCCGTACATACAATAGTCTGAAAATTAACACCAAAATGAATTAGTAAAATCAGGACTATCAGTTTCAAGAGAAACCACATCAAATTAAACTTTAAAAAAAGTATATACTGTAACTAGGTGGCTACAGTTTTCGAACTCAACGTAAAGTTATCTTGCTTTTTAATATAAACTAGTGAATATAGTTATAAAAAGTATATAGAGTTCAAGGAGACTATGTAGAATATTAAAAAGAAATTAGAAAAATGTCTTGTATACAGGATTGTCAGGATTATAGATCGTTAGATCGGAAACTTTTCAGACCAGTGCCTAAAGTTTGAAAACCCGAACACAATTGATACTTTAACTGCATACATTAGAAACAGTTGAAATTTTAATAACAATTTTACTCACACGATATACTCCATATAATTCTCGTGTCACGTTGAACGATGAACTCCGAAATTATCTGACCGATTTTAAAGATTTTTTACAAGCTATTATTTAGTTTCACCTGTCCCAATGTTTGCCTGTAATCAAATCTTGGAAATTAAATTGGATCCACTTCCCAATTTTCGATTGAGCCGAAACTTCAAATGAATTAGGTATTATTATTAATCCGAAATGGCCGCAGTAACAAAATGGCGGGTTACATATTTCTAAACAACCCACACAATATGGGTATCAAATGAAGGGGCTTAAGTTATTTTTGTATTAACAAGTAATATAAGCTTGTTTTTTTAAACCCTTTTAAATAAATAACTTGTTTTAACTTTATGTTTTCCTGGCATGTCTAAAAAAGGATATTTATAGTCGCAGACGGAAATATATGGGTCAGCTAGCATTCATAAAAATCTACTACTAATCAATCGGAGCGCCTACGGAGTGTCTCCAACAGTGTTAGGCGTCTAGAATTCAATTAACAAGACAAAGCAAGTCATATGTGATTCTTTGCTAGATATATATATCAGTCTATTGGCACTAAAACTTTTGTTTTACTCGTATACCTTCGTTATAATAGGTCAAAGAAGTTCTGAAGAACTAAGCGAGATGAAAACGAAAGTGGATCTTATGAAGCTTTTGGTAATATTTTCAGTCGGGGTTTTAAAAGTTTATTATATTACTGGCTTTTTCCCGCAACTTTGCCCACATGTGTGTCAGCTATTGCGGTGAAGAGTAGTCTATGTCCTAACTCAAGAATCAAAGTGTTTCTCTTCCAAATTTTATTGAAATCAGTGCAGCAATTTAGACGTGAAAAATGACAAAAAATATGCATCTTTCCAGGATCATGACTTACAATGTATTTTAAAAAAGTCATGGAAAAATATCGTTAACAATTTATAAACTTTTCCAAATCTGAGTTGAATGTACGTGTCTCTTAAAAAACCTCCGTAAATTTATTCTGAAAAGTTTCATTTCGAGAAAATTGTATAAAATGAAATAACAAGCAAAAAAAGAGCCCTGACCACCATTACTCATGCATGAATAACGAAAAAGATCAACGACCGCGGGCGTCTAGTAAGTCTGGCCATAGGTCGGGACGAAATATTGCCATTCCCCCGCCCTTAGAAACAAGCATTTCGTAAAAACAGTTGGATCTTTGATGCAATTCGACTGTTTTACTTCTCAATTCTGATAGTACCTATGTATATATTAACATTATTCTTAGTAAATTAGTACATGAACTCTAAAGTTTTTCAATTTAATCTTAGCATATTATTATCGTCAATAATCAGAACCTTTTTGAGCTACTGCATTCTTAGTCCCATTTACTTTTAGTATCTTTTTTCAATGTATAAAAGTGATAACACACCTAAAAAGCATTATTGTTAGAGATCTACAAAAAACCAGATATAACCTTTAAAAAATGACACTGAGATAAAGAAAAGGTGTGAAAAATTATGATATAGTCCTTAAGTTTCCCCAAATTAAAAAAAACACAATAGATCATGTGTAATACATATAAATCTAGTTTCAGGGATCTTAGTCACCAATCGTAAAAAAGTAATAAAAACATCTCAAAAGTTGAAATAATGCAAAACAGTTTCACGGAAACATTAAAAGAACCACTTATAATAATGTCAGAATAATATTAATGGCATCTAGACGCAATATTTTGAAGCACACCTAATTGGAATCAAACTATCAGTCATTTCGCACAATTTATCACATGAAACCCATTACTTAATTAACTGGCTTTCCGCCATGTTATTAATTTAAATGTATATTTTAATTAGTAGTGATTTAGTTACAATCCTTAAAATCTAGGTAGATCTCTGTGACAGTTGTCCCTAGAATCATTTTAGAGGTTACGAGCACAACCACAAACAATTCCTAATAGCTGCCCGGAGTATGGAATATAGCGGTGTTTCCCACCCATGCCTCGGAGAGCACGTTAAGCCATCGATCCCAGTTGTCATGAACATATGTGGCATCAAATATCCTGTCAACTAGTTATACCTTCGAATTCATTCAGTTCACCCTCAGGGTTTCGGAGGTTCCGGTCGCTCCATGTAATAACTGATATTCAAGTAAATTCCGGTTGAACTAGTAGCCGACCCCAAATCTTGAGAATAATAAAGGCTAGGAAGATGAATGAATCATTCTCATGTTCCTTGAAAATGACTTGTTAATATTGTGTTATAAATCGATTCTTATTCTGATGTTCTGCTAGCCGATTACGGTCACGGCAGCCAGGCCAGTCTCCAACGGAGACCAGCCAACTACGCAGGAGATGTTTTAGTGCACAAGTGTGTGCGCAAACACAGGTGCACTCTCTGAACCCTCTTTCTTATAATCCGATGGGACGGTTAATCGACACCGGATAAGATCAGGTGCAGGACCGATAGCTTTACGTGGTCTCCGATGCATGAGGTTTCAGACCCCGTTTTCCAAACTCCGAGATGTTATTAAGTATTTTTATAATCATAAAAACACAATAACACTATTGGTCCGACCCGGGCTTCTTATACTATAAGTTACTACGTAAACTCTAATATATTTAGTACGCTACTCGCTGCTGCGCTGTTTGTTTTCGTTCCGTCTATTATTCTGTTTAGCAACCAGGCACATATTGCCCTCACAGTCTACATTATGTTTATAATGTCTTTATTCTTCAATATCATCATCTTAGCTGGAAAACATCTACTTTTGGACATAGGCCTTTCTTAAGGCTCTCTACAACAACCGGTTCTCGGCTGCTCATTTTTATCAAGTCATAATATTATGTACAATAAATGGTGTCCTCTCCATACCTACAGGTAGACATTAAATAAACGTTTTAAAATTAAGAATCACATGAAAGTACTTGAAATTATTTTGAAAGCATATACCAAGCATATTTTGTTAATCCTGCGCAAAATAATTTTTAAATGTTTTTTTTTTTGTCTAATTTTAAGGTTACCTGCTATCTGGAGATTCTCAAACTGGAAATCTGATCATACGTAGCGAAGCATAAAATTAATCTAGCTCTGATACTCTTTCATAATTTTACGTTCGACTTGCGCCACGGAGTTTATTAAATTATTTCTCTCGCAAAATGTCTAATACAGTTCTTTTACGATATTAAGTTAATATCACTTAGGTATTTAATATTTAGCGTAGCCATTATAAAAATTTAAATTCTCAATAAATTATTTAATTTTATACAATATTTCTGGTCAAGTCCTTGATAATCCTATGATTATCAAGTTCTTATTATAATCAATATGAAAAACTTATGTTTTTCACACAGACATACACCGAAGGACAAAATTAAAAAGCAACGCAAACATGATGACAGGTTGACAGCTCTTATAATGAGACGACCGACCTACACATATTCCTATTTTGTATCATTTGAGACTCAGCTGTACCGCGTCCACACAAACCTTACGCTTTATGCCAACGTCCTGTTTTGGCTAAAGTTACAAATAATCTTATATATCACCTTCAGTTACTGTCATAGAACAAAGTTGCGTATTTATGTCATGTAAATACTTTTTCGCAGAAGGCCGTGATCTCCAGCATTTTCGTTGCACATTTGGAGGCTCAATGTGGGGTACGGTATCATCGCAATGTGTTACACGAAAACCTTGATTCCCAATCTATTTGACTAAAGAAGCCTGCCAGTAAATTGCGTCATCTTGTAGGAGAGGGAATGGCATTACTATCACAACTATTATCGGTCCCATTTCATTTCATTCAATTTTCTTTTTCATTCGGAAATTTAGAGCATGAATATGTTTCAGTTTGAAAGTTAGTTATTTAATAGATATGACACTATTGATCTTGACTTACACTTAAAGGAGATTCAAGGAGTCTTGCACTCTCTGATCCTTATTCAATAACAGAATAGGTACATTGTAATGTATAAAGCTTTTTTAAATTTTTCTATTCAAACCAGTAGAAGTCTTTTATTTTTGTACTGAAATCCCCTCGGCTACCACCGACTGGTGGTTATCTTCAAATCAAACTGACCTAAAACCGCACACCATCTCGGTTACTAGAAGCTGGGGGAACCAGGTGTACCCTCGGAAGGAGATCCCTGGAACCCCGAGGTACCTCGGGCTTTCCACTGTTTGTAGGTGGCCCCCTCCTGTATGGGAACCCCATATGAGTTCCCATACATAATCCCGTTACTACCCTCTAGGCGCGCATGCTCCGCAGCGACCGCGCCTACATCCGAACCTGCTTCTACTAGGGTGACAGATGGCCTCATCTGTTACCCTCAGGCTTGCGCTTATGGAGAATGGAGATCGTTCTGTGATCTCCGACGCTCGAGTCGCATGCGGTACCTGGCCCTTTCTCGGGCCTGGCGGGCCGGTAGAGTTCTAAATCTCTCCCGGTCCCACTCCGCAAACTCCGCTCCTTAGCAAGCATAAGTTGCTCGCAGAAAGAAACGGCGGAGTTCCAAGCTCTCTCGCTCCGCAGCATGGCCGTAGACATGCTACCGAGCGAGAGAACCCCCACCCTGATGGCCGACACTAGACCACGCCTCGGCTCCCCCCACGCCGGACATTCTGTCAGCGTGTGGAGCGCCGTGTCCACGGTCATGGTAAAGTTCCGGTCAAAAAAGATCGTGCGATAACCCCTTACGATACTGATGGCCAGCACCCGTTGCGGTCGTCGCAATTTCGCAATAGTGCTAGCCCTCATGGCCTCTACCCACACTGGGACCCCATAAAGAGCCAACCCGTAGAACTCCTAAGTACTTAGTAAAACGTGAATCAGGTATGTCACCATTAGAAGAAACTAGTCCTCCTTCAGGGTTGCAGGAGTATACATGTTTCCATGAATAATTATAATGTATTATTATTATTATTCATATAATTCTTTAACACACAAAACAGTAAGGAGCTTCAGTCATGCATATTCATGTATGTGAACTATTATGTGTCTATAGCTTTTGTCATTAAATAATAATTATTATATAAGCATGTAAGCGACAAATACTCGCTTTTGTTACGCATGCTAACATACTGCGTAGATGCAAAGATTTTCGTTTGCCAAATTCACAGACCATAATGTTCTAGACTGTTAAAAAAGACATTCGTTCCATTTTCCGCGACAAATTTGTCTTATTTTCCTGTGAAATAATTATTTACGGTGTTTAGACGAACGTCATGCATTTAAATGAGGTGTTTCTTTTAATAAAATTGTATTCTAGCAATTATTTACCTGTCAAGCACCTGACAAAACGCTTTTCAAGACTGTCTTGGGAAAAAATCAAATATATTTCTATTATACTTTGAAAAGAGAGATGTTTGAATGATGTTACTGTACACTAGTTTTTCTAAAATAAACCACAATTATTCATTTTGCTCGCTAAAAAGACAACTGTGTTGTTATATAAAGCAGAGCTTCGCTTTCGAATTAGTATGCAGTAGACTTGTTTCATGAACTGATAGCATGTCTAGCATGCCAAAATAAGTACACACACCTCGCACGAGGCACTCTGATCGCACGGCAGAGACTGTACTTGTAGTAAATGAAAATATTACACGATTACCAATTATTTAAAAAAAGTATTAAACCGTCAGAGCCACGCTTCCGTATGAATGGGCCAGCTCGATCGGAGTGATACCACAGCCTCACAAAAAACCGTTTGTAAAATAGCGATTGAGCTATGTTTCATCGAGTGAGTGAGGATAACGGAGGACCCCAACCCTTTTCCCCATCCCCTTCCCCATCTCCCAAAGGCCGGCAACGCACTTGTGACGCCTCTGGTGTAGCGGGTGTCCATGGGCGGTAGTAATCTCTAACCATCAGGCGATACGATTGCTTGATTGCCCCAAATTACAAAAAAAAATTACATGGGTCTGGCATATTGAAAATGCAATAAACAATTAAACTTTATTTTACTTAAAATAGCTGTGCTTAGGTTTATATCAAACAAATTTATACTGGTTAAGAATATGTTTGTCCAAACTTACACCTAGGCTACAGGTTTCTTCCCTTTTTTATTAATCTTAAATACATAGAAATATAAAGTTGTTTATTAAAATTAAAACACAAAACAATAATAACAGAGAAACACCAATATTTACATAAAAGCGTCCACAAATCCTCCGCATCATCGCCTACTGGAAGCGAAGACTGTTACTACTACAGCTACACGGACCAAACTCAGATTTTGAAATAAGAAACGCTTTGAAAATGATTTTATCAAAATGATTTTTTCGCTTTCCTTTTGTTCACATCAATGCAATCATAATATACTACAGCAAAATGTAGCAGAGTAAATCTAGAACATGATATTTACAAACAAGTTATATCACAACAAACAAAGGCACAAACAAAGAAGCAATTAGACCATCCTCATACAATGTATTGTTTCTTCATTATCAGCGCTATCCAAACTGGTATGCTCGACTAAATAGTTAAGCTTCTGAATCAAATGAGTTAGATGCAAAAAAAACAGGGTGATGAAAGTAGGCACTCAGCCTACCATTCTCCTTCATGACTGAGAATTTCAATCGAACTAATGAAGTATTTAAACGAATATACCTATGTTAAAAGTTTTATCGGTTAAAGAAAAGATACATATATATATAAATGTGCATTGAAATATAAACATGCTGTTGTAATATTTGAAATTAAACAGTTATACTAAAAAAACCGACATATAAAATTTCAGACTTAAACAGTCTATAATAACAGGCAAATAATTATTATTATACTTCATGTATGCACATAAATCAATTTGTGAAGTTAGAATTTATGTAATAACATAAAATATAGAATCACTAGTATTTTCAAGTACTGGTACCAACTTTTATTATTAAACCGATCATTAAAAATAAATCACGACAAATAACGATTATACAAGTTATTGTTTTCGTATCTATAAGTTTTGTACCGAACCCGAAGCTTTTTAAGTTAATTAAACAAACTTTATTTGAAGCGATAGCTAACTATTTACAAAGCCATTGAATTTTTTACATCAGCTAGCAAGCATTTGGATATACAACTTAATTGTAATAAGACAAAATTTGTAAGTAATATTCATCAGTTATTAAAACCATAAAAATCTTTATGAACTGCTGATTATTTTTTACATGCTAAGCTTTTGCCTATTAATAAGATAGCTCTCTAACTGTTAGAAATAAAACAACCAATCGCAAAACTTTAAGAACTACTTTCCCAAGATTAATGTGGGCTTAAAGGTAAAAGCGCTGAGCAGAAGACATAATGAAGTATGTGTGCCTGAAGTTGAATTACGCGATGAGGGTGTAACGGCTTGAGTCACGCCGCAATATTCTCAAGTCTCGACGTTCAACGCGTTTGTGGGTGCTAGCTGAAAGGTTTTGGCCTCAAAATGTGGTGTTTGTCGCTTTACGGACAAGCACCTTTAATCATTTCAAATCGTAGAAAAGCTTAGCACAAATGAAGTGTTATTAACCTAGTTTTAAGTTGTATTAACTATCACGGAATGTTTAGATTAATGTATTTATTTCGTTAAAATTTCTAGGTATCTGTTTTATTTATTATATGAGTAAAATGTTTTAATTGTAAACCATTTGAAGTCTATCTAAATAACAAATTTTCAGATATAAAAGAGTTTACTAAAACTAGAAAGTACATATATTGAGAGATACGGAACAATATATATTGACTGCCGCGGTGGCGCAGTGGTAGCATACGCGACTGCTGTCCATGAGGTCTCGGGTTCGAATCCGGGGTCGGATCAAATGTTTGATGATATGCGAATATTTGTTTCGGAGTTTGGGTGTCTGTGTTATAATATGTATGTATTTACAAAAAAAAAGCATATATATGTAATAATATCAGTTGTCTAGTACCCATAGTACAAGCTCTGCTTAGTTTGGGTCTAGATGGCATTGTGTGTTAAAATGTCGGAAAATATTTATTTATATTTAATATTATTTTTCAGACATCTAAAAACAACGCGCTCTAGTTACAAAAAGGCAGGGCTATGAAAAGGGAGTGTGAAAGCTAAATTGACTTACAAAGTAGTCATATATTTTTATTTGTGTATATACAAATATAAAAAGTAAACTCTAATTTACAATTTTTTGCAGACCATACAAAAATTTGTTCCGACCCGAACATAGAACATGAGGTTCCACCACTTTTGCATACAATACCATTTCACCGTCTGGGTGTTTTTTGTTTTTTTTTTTTTTTAAAAACAACTCCCGCATTAGGTATATACATTCCTGTGTCACGGGGATCTTTACAAACATACATGAGACGGCCACAAAGTACACCCAGACTTAGAATAACAATTTATGGATCACACAAAGTGTTGCCCCATGTAGGATTTGAACCCACAACACTTGGCCCAGTAGGAAGCGGTGTGACGGCTACTGAAACCACTAGGCCAACCGTGTAGTAAAGGTGGTTAAATCATTAGTTTCCTATAGTAAATACACTGCAATTAAACAGTAAAATACAATAAATAAATATTAATACAGTAAACAAACAAAGCAGTTAATGCTACGATTATCAACACACACATACTTTGACAGAAACTGCTGTAATTATCAGGCAGTTACCGATTTCCTTTTCTGGACTCTTCTGTTAGGGTAATAGCAAGCCCCTGTACAGTTAGAGCTTAATTATTTCTAAATTGCAACTGTAATTAGACCAAAACTTTACCGTGTTGTTACTCCTGTAATTAAAATTGTGATTGTAGTAAAGTATAAAACAATAAAGCATTCAAAATGGAAAGTAATGTAATAAATTAACCGTGAACCTAACTTCGGAACTCCTTTACTTTTTTCTCGGCGTAATTAATTCTCACAGCTCAAGTACCCTTTTAATTTTACATTTGTACCCTTTTAAACTTGAAGTGAAAAGATACTGTGTAATAAATTTGCTATAAAATCGTGTGATTTGTTAATCAATAACAATAATAACCCGGCACCTTGATACATTCCAGAGAAGCCCTCTAATCCTAAACCAGGTAGTAACTAAACTGTAGTAACCAGACTGCTTATAATCGTATATTATCAGCTGTGTCCTGCCACAAAACACCTTGTGATTGTATTGGTAAGTAGTAGACATAAGCAACAAAAGTGACGCGAATATGAATAAAAAACAATGTTTGAAACGGTATAAATATCGAGTCAAAATTTGAGATCAATTGGTAGAGAATATTTTGAGACTTTTAATAATACCCAAATCAACTTTAAACACTAGCTTTTTCCCGACCCAAACAAAAAATGTGGTTTTCTATTGGTATTTTTTAAATAATCACTTCATCTCTTCACAAACTTAACCTCTTTAGGACATAAGTGTCGATAAAGGTTTAATAATATTATGAACTGATAATCTAGACACAAGAAATAGTCGTTTTCATCACGCAATTTAGATCAGGCGTGCCCAAATTTATCTAGGACGTACTTTAGCTCAACATTACAATAACAGGTAACAGGTAAAATACATAAAATTATCCAGGTACATCAAAATATCAAATTTACACGCCATGTGTTCCATCTATCATCTATTCCATCACCATCTCATCAAATTTCCGTGTTGGCACGAAATTGCGTTATCGGAAAAAATAAAGGGAAAAGGTAGAAAATAATATTAGATTCAAAAGTCAACTAAGCTCCAACAGTTTAGCTCCAGTTAGTTTTTGCAAGCGATAATAGTACCTAAGGCTTAATTGTCTTATTACATTTTATAACGACTGTATTATAAGTGTACTGTGTATGCTATAGGTTTTCATTTCCCTTTAATGCTAGGGAAAAATAAATAATAATAATAAATAATAAAAAAATATTTCGGACATCAAACCACACAACGCCATCTAGTCCCAAACTAAGCAGAGCTTGTATTATGGGGTACTAAACAACTAATATAATTACAATAAATACTTTTTTTGTAAATACATACATACCGTACATAGAAAACACCCAAACTCCGAAACAAATATTTGCAGATCATGCAAACATTTGGTCCGACCCAGGATTCAAACCCGAGATCTCATGGACAGCAGTCTGCTACCACTGCGCCACCGAGGCAGAAATGAATGCTTATAACAATAAAAACTCACTTTATTCCCATAAATTCCTATTCTTTTAAGCAGAAACATCTTGTTATTGTACGTCATTTGTTATGGTAAAGAGACGGACACTAAATCTACATATTGTAGTATTGGTGAAAATCATGAAAAGTGTAGTTATTCTCTCGGAAAACCAAGTCCGTTTAGAATCAGCATTTACCACGTGTTTTAAGATACGTATTTTAATGTAGACGAAAGCATTGTGGTTAATAACCACTAAAAGTTGTTTCATTTAATGTGTTTCTTTTTATTTATCTTATACTTCTTTTACATTTTTTTAAAATTTAAGTTTCTCCAGACCACATGGTGATTCTCAATTTAAATACGGACTACATAACTAAGATAATTTTACGTATTAGTCATTCTGATAGGTTGAAAATCCATTAATAGACCTATATATAATAGAGAATACTTTATTGCAAAAACTATCAAAATTTATTCACGAATTAAAAATTTTACTCTAGCGGTTTATATTTAAAGTACTCATATTTATCCTAATTAAAAAAAACTACTCACATGTTTTAACATTTGGAAAGATTGAAAGATTAAAACACCATATCATAATCCATCACATCCCATATCCTGGTCACAATAAATGTGTATGACGACATTCAACACCTGCCAAAATGCAATAATGAATGCACCCAAATACCAACCTTGAACTGCTGTAATAAAGTTGTTATTTCAGTGACACTCATCCCAGAAATACTTATGAAAATTTCAAAGATAACAGTTGCCAAGAGTGTGAATAAACTGGAAGAGCCGCAGTAAATAGCAACGTAAATTATATGAATTTAGTACTTCAGATCATCACAAAAGCGTTTATAAGGTAAATAACGCTTTGCACCAAAAATAAAGGGGTAGAAAATTAATAACTAAATGTTCTAAAACATGATACCGTTTTATTCCGCAGTTTATTCTTCGCCTTTTACTTTGAAATGCAAGAAGTAATATAAACTGTGGTAACTGTTTGTTATATAGATTTCGGAAAAATGTTAACGTAGTACTAGTAGAATTAAATACTCCGAATGAAAATTTATCAGATTGTAAAGCTTTGTGTCTTGTTGTCTTTGTGTGTGTGTGTAAAGGCACCTAGTATTACTAGCAGTTTCAGCTGTGCTGTCTTAACAGTGACTAAATTAATCTAATTTTAATAACCTAGTGTTGACGAGATGAGTATACTCAAATACCAAATAGAAAATATTTTATTAGATTTTTGTATTAGCTCAAATTTCAATGTTTTCAATTTTAATTTTACTGACTTATGAAGATTTATTGCTTCCGTTCATTCAATTCATTCCCTTCAATTCTGACTTTGTTCTATGGTACTGCGTTTGCTAAATACCCTAAAATTGCATGTTTTATATGCGAATATATTGAAAAGAATGACATCGCAATGTATTAAAACTATTTTGACATTATGGTTTTAACGATTGCCAAATCAATTTTTAGGCATTTTGACAGCAATTCCATTTTATTTCCCTTTTAAAATCATTTTTATACATTTTACGTTAAATTTGTATGTGTACATGCATTTTAAACGTTTGTTGGCGTCATTATTACGTCAACGTCACTTCTAGGTACTATACATCAACGTGGAGGTAACTGCTTGTAATATAACTTTCAGGAAAATCTTAGCGTAATATTTTTTTCAGTGTCTGCCAAAGAACATAACACTCTATTTGCATCGCAGTAAGGTTGAAAAGACCTTGTAATAGTTGACCTTGTTCTATATTTTAGCAGTTCAAACTGTGATAGCTAAACAGCATCATAATCTGAGATAATCTAGCGGTGGCAGGTAAACATGTTGTAGCTAAAAATATAAGTAGGTTATTGAGTTTTGTACCTACTTCTAAACACAATCAGTCAAGTTTTTATATATTTTCAATGAAAAAAGTATTTAGTTAACGCGAAACATTGTTTTTTTCTGTATTTAGTGGCAGTAAATTTTTTTCTTATCTTTGTAAAATTAGATTATCAAAACCCAACAACACAATCAAAGTGAATTTTTTTATGATACGTCTGTTTCTTTCAACTAATTTGTGAAACGGTTCTATCAATTTATGATGAGGCTTTCAGTGCCAGTTATTTGATGTTATAAGTAGTAACTTAGGCAGGAACGAAACGAAAAAGTAACTTTATTTTAAAATAAATAATAAAACAAAATTAAACTAATGAAATACTGAACAATATGCGAATCAAAAGCAATGAAACAAGTGGAGCGCAGCTAGCGACACCTAATAAATATTAACTGATGTTATCACTTTGTGTCATGTCTCGAATAGAATAGAATATATGAATATATTAATTAAAATAGTTCTATATTTCAACATTATGAATATTTGCAATAGTGCTGTGTTTTCTGTAATTACGTGAATTAGGTTTATATATTAACAAAAACGTAATTGTTTTTAAACTCAGATCAAACTACCCAAAATCTAATTTTATAAGACCCGTACTAAGTTTGTCTAGAAGAGTTTGCTGTGAGCGATGATACCGCCCATTGTAATACTAAATGTAGATTTCTATCTATATCTGTACAACATTTTATACTTTAGTGGTGTGCAATAAGTTGTATAAATGAATTATATAAATAGGTACAATTTAGATAAGGTTTGAGTTATGTAATAGGTACATTGTCTGGGGATCACGAACGATCCTTTGTAATGACGTAGACAAATTGCCTGAAATTGGTAAGATTAAGGAAGCATAATAATTACGTATATATGTGCATATAAAGTATCGGATATATAAAACTTCATACATCATATTATGTTCTCTGTGTCTTACACCAGACGGTGCACACTTCATTCGTGACAGATCCGCTCAAAGAGCTCAACGTACCTGCAACAAAAAACCAAGAATTACCAAATATTTATTCACTCTTTTATAAAATAAATTGTTCAAAAGTAATTTACACCAACAATTTCATCTTTATTTTTAATTCTAGTCTAGCTAGACTTTACAGTTAAATGGGAATTATTATTACTGTCTGGACATTTCGAAAACTACGAGTTTTGTAAAACATGGTCTAATAAATTAATATAGTTATTATTGTCTTGTCGCCTTCTTTACTATTCTCTGAGTTACTTGGTATAGTAGTTAAACTAAATCAGAAAAAACTATACTGAGGTTAAAAAAAATATAAAGAATAACAGTATATTCAGACCTATTAACGGAGATTCTTTTCCAACCTACTGACAAAGAGTCATAGATATATGCATGAGAAGAGGGATGAGTAACCATTTAAAATACGTCTTCTCCTTCTTGTTTATTACACACATATTTCTACTTTAAAACAGTTTGCAAATTTCGTTTCATATTCTTTAAAGATATATATGAAATAAAGTATAAATCCCTACCCTCAAGAGACGAGTGTCTGCATCAATTTGTATGATTACCCAACAGGTCATAAAACTTTGAACTTCTCTCTCAGCAAAAAACTTTTGCTACTAAGTATTCGCATGCCTGGTAATATTTTATTGCTCGAGAAAATACTAACTGAAGTAAAAAAAAACAAAAATAAAATCTATACACATATGTTATCATAATATATATATCTCTTATACATTTCGATCCATCCTAAGGTTGCCTGGAAGAGACTGCTTTTGGCAATAAGGCCGCCCTTTGTACACTCCGTCTAACATTTTATGTTCTTCTAACTGTAATATTATAGTATGCAAATTTTAAACGTTTTGAGACAATTTTTAAACCAATGTAAAACACTAGGCTCCACTCCAGACCTCCAAACAAATATACAAAGTTTGTCACAGTTACAAGAAAGCTCAAATAAAATTACTTCAAGTGTCGTTATAATATTTACCTAAGCTATTCAAATACATGAAAATGTACTCCAATATGAGAAAAACTCACAAGACTGAGAATATTGAGTAAAAGTACCATTAAACATATTCTGTTAGCACATCACACAAAACATACTATTACATACACATAAAAATTGCGCCTCGCAGTATTATTGTTATGTTACGTACCTTTATAACGCCAACTGCAGATAACACCACATAGCGCAGGTAGTTAAACATATAAACCTTCATGTAAATTCACTTTATCAATTGTTGAAAACTGCATTGAAATCCGATTAGCAGTTTAAAAGATCTAAGCGAAGAGACCAATCGAATTGTGCAATCGCCTCGACACTCTCTACCGCGCTGGGTGATCCAAACCGAGAGGTTTGGATACCATGGGATAATACTTTGTGTGATCCACAAATTGTCCTGACTGATTGAACCTGAGGTTGGGAATCACATAGTGTAGGACGTCCACAGGTCAGGTGGAGTGATGACTTGCGCAAGACGGCTGGCAGAAGCTAGATGCAAGAAGCCGAGGATCAAATTAAGCCGCATGCAATTGGAGATGATGACGATGGGGTTGGGTGTTCTTTTTAGTTCTTTTCATGTGTGTTTGTCAACCCCGCGACGCAGAATTTCCTTAAATGTATGTATAAAATTTCATCATCATACACAATGTATATACCCTTAGTAAATTAGATTAACGGTTTTTTGTCAAGATTGTTTACTTAAAAATCTTTTACCTGTGATGACTTACTTGTTATTTTATATCCAGTTACGTTCTAATATACTTTAAGCAGTGAAATATACTCGCAAGTACGTTCACCTATTTCAATTACTTCTGCGCTTGTGGTTATTGCTTTGCCGTGTGCCCGGGCTAATGCACAATTAATTTTACTTTTCTCTGAATTTGAGATGGTTTTGTTACTAACAATAGATACTGGACGATTCCTGAAAACGAGTAGGACTGGGGATGAACATCAACAAGACAATAATCATACATACTAATTGGCATGTATTCCTGACTTCAATGACCGTAGATGGCGCTACTATCGGAGTTGTTGTGTGTTGCTTAGTAACATTTTTTGGGTAGTCCCAAACATTAGATTACTTATGTATGTCTTTTTTATGTATGTCCCTGCCATATGATGTTCTCCTAGTTGATTTGGGCTGCGGCGGCCAGTCTCAACGCAGACCAGCCAACTACGCAGGATATATTATAGTGGACTAGTGTGTGCGCAAACACAGGTGCACTCTCTGTTCCCTCTCTCTCATAATCCGATGGGACGGTTAACCGACACGACCGGGAAGAGATCAGACGCAGGACCGACAGCTTTACTTGCTCTCCGAGGCACAGGAAGTGTAACTACGCTGCCTGATGGAGAGCATAAGCAAATAGGAAGCAGCGTTGTCTACGCCTAAACACATACATTACTTAAATGTAAAATATATGCAGGCGAAGACATGTCTATAATTTAATTATTAAAACGTTGTATAGATTCAGAATCTAAATATAATAATACAAAAAAATCCTATTACGAGGATGGTAGTAGCTAGTTAAGGAATTTTAATAGCATGTGATAAAGCAACTATGTGTAAAGGCCCACGTAGTACCAACACGCCTGTATTGGCATACAACTGTGTTGGTAACAACGCGGGAAAATTACGTGGCCCACGCCGCCACGTATTTTTCCCGCATTATACGCATATCAACAACAACAACAACAACGCACAGCCGACAACATCCACCTTACATAGTGAAACAATATGTCACGCTTAACATTGAATTTCAAATGTATTGTTATATAAACTGACATTAGAAACATTATCAATACTACTTCCTTACAATCAGAACCATACAGTTGATTTACATAATATTCAAATTAAACTGTTTGTTATACTTGACAAGTGATAATTAAAATAAATGGTCGCCATTTGTTTTACTCTGCTTTTGTTTTTTATTACTAGAATACACATTCTGGTTGGTGATTGGTGATTTTACATAATACTTATATATAATAGCAATATAATATATTGTAAAACTCTCTCCGTTTAGGTAAAATAAATGTAAAGGAACATAAGGTTAAAATTAACTGGGTATATTTTGCTATACAATTTTAGTTTTGCCTAAATATCGATGCTAAGAAAGTTTTTATGGGTTAATTATAACATTGTTGCCATTTCAAACGCTCATAGTAACACTACTATATACATTCTTTGAGAAACTTTGATAGAAAACAAATATCTAATTCGTGTCAATTTAATAGATAGTTGGTAGTATGTCTTTAACCTACACCATGTAACTTTTAAATCCAGGTTTAAAAGTTACTTTCATAAAATACAAACACAACTCGACAGCTAAGGAATATAAATCAATTTGTAAAACTTGCAATTTGCGACTGATTTATAACACTATTATGCATATTAAAATGAATTATTCGCATGAACATTTCTTTCATATTTCCTTTGATGTTTTCCAGTAATTTCATTTAAAAAAACTGTACACTGGTATACGTCTCAACTGCCTTCCGTGTGCAAGGTATGTATGTAATAAAATATCATACATAATGAACAGTACTAATAAAAATTACAGTGAAAATCCATTATTTTTACTTTATATTTCACGGTGTGCAAAGCGCATACGTCATTACGAGCTTACAACTGACTCAAATCGACTTAAAACACGATGTAAAAAACATCAAAATTTGAAGTGAACAGAGTGTCGCCAAGCTTAAAATTAAAAATGTATAATAATGTTTCAGGTGTAGTGTCGTCTATTGAATGAAAATGCAGATGATACACTCGCTTTGCAACATTTATCTATAGAATTTATATTAATAAATAAAATAAAAATGTCTGTTTGCAATTCGAAATAAAAAGTTTTTCACTAAATGGATATGAAAGTATATACGGTTATTACGTCAAAACACAACTATGTTTTTGTTATTTATCTCTGTGTGTATATGACTTCCTGTTTGCTTCAGCTAATCTCTAGAACGGTTTGATCAATTTTGACAGGATTTTAACTGGCAGATAGTTGATGATATGAGGAGTAACTTAGGATACTTTTTTAGATTATATTTGTTCCGCAGCGGTCACCGCCGGTATTATTGTAAAGATACAATAAAAACGCGAGTAATACCACGGGGCGCAGATGGTCAGTGATGTGATTAAGCCTTCACCCGCCTTCAACATTCTTGCGGTAGCAGATCTTATTTACGAATTAAAAAACTTCAGTGTTTTGTATGTTATGTTTTTGATTTAATATGTTTGTACCTTTACTTGTAGGACTGTCTATCTATTGCCATTTATTACAGAAAATGTGTCAAGGTTTTTTTGGAATTTGCAGAATTATCCTTATATTTTATTCCGTATTAAGTATAAGTTGAAGTCACGTTTATATTGAATAATAATGAACAGGTGAAGGATGTGGGTAAACGTTTGAATAATTCCTTTATCAGATCGACGTGGCCAAGCGATGTACTCGTTGTGCAACAGAATTATTTAGATAGAAAGTATTACACTACATATGGCCCCTTATACTATCGATTATTAATAGGCACAGAAACTGAAGGTATTTCATTGGCATGAAATAAAAAACATCTTACACAATTTACTGCGTGAGGAATAAAAATTAATATGAATAAATAAAATTCTTTAGATCAAACGAAAGGAAGTTGTTGGATATGAATAAATTAAGTAAACACGCGACAGATTTAAATATAATGTTGGCAACGTGTGAATAACGCAACATTTTCAATACTAACATGTTTATGTGCAATGGCAACTATATCGTCACGAAGACAGTATAATCGCCTCCTCGGTATAAAACTAACCATTATATTACTTTGATGATAAATGGGATACATCCCAGAGAACTGATTAGAATTGTTAGATACTAAGAAAACGGATAACTAACATAATTAAGCTTATTTTGTTATTAGCGACAGGGTTATTTATACATATGTATTAGCTAAGGGATCGCATCAGAAACGAGATGATCCAACAAAGAACCAGGGTCATCGACATAGCCCACAGGATTAGCAAGCTGAAGTGGCAGTGGGCTGACCACATTTGCCGTAGAACCGATAACCGTTGGGGTAAACGAGTTCTTGAGTAGAGACCTCGTCTTGGCAAGCGCAGTGTAGAACGTCCACAGGCCAGGTGGAGTGATGATTTGCGCAAGAGGGCTGGCAGGAGCTGGGTGCGAGAAGCCATGGATCAAACTAAGTAGCGTGCAATTGGAGTTGCCTATGTCCAGCTGTGGACTGCGATAGGCTGATGATGATGATGATTAGCTGAGCACCGCAACTTCTCAATCATGCCCGTTTCCTATTACTGAAAGCGTGATTTTAAATATTCTATCTTAAGCACGCCATTAAAACAAACAGAGTTTCAGAGTTCATCGTGAGCAATAACGTGACAAAAGAATTATATATCCTGCTTCGGTGGCCCAGTGGTAGCGTATGCGACTGCTGTGCTTAAGGTTTCGGGTTCGATTCTCGGGTCGGGCCAAATGTTTGTATGATCTGCAAATATTTGTTTCAGAGTTTGGATGTTTTCTATGTATGATATGTATGTATTTACAAAAAAAAGTATATATGTATTTATATCAGTTATCTAGTACCCAAACTCTGCTTAGCTTGGGACTAGATGGCATTGTGTGTTAGATGTCCGAAATATTTATTTAGCCAAACTTATATTATAAATTAGAAAGTAACTCTGTCTATCTATCACGCTTTAAGGCTAAACCATTACACCGATTTTAATGAAATTTGACATGGAGATATTTCGATTCTAGAGGAAGGACATAGCAGCAGCGAGGAAAAACTAGTAATAGAGAAATCCAATGCTACGAAGGGTAAGAGCAAGTTGTTTATAGAAACATATTTACCGCCACAAAAGAATGAAATGTTAAGAAAAATAATATAATTATACAATATTCAACTGCTGAGCACGGACCTCTCTATATAAAGACTACATAAATAAAGGTACATATAAAGCCAGCCAGCAACGAACTTGACAGGCACATACCATAAAAAAAATTGGTGTGATATTGGAACAGTAAAAATTAATGTATTATAATTTACTTTGCCATTCAAGTTCTCTTTTACTTTTTTATAAATAACTGAGGATTGCGTCGTGGAACATAGATGAAACGGACAAAAACCTTAATTTAAATGTAAATGACCTAAAAAGTCAAAGGTAATGTGTGTAAAATCCCAAAGCATTTTAAAATGTAAATGCGCACTTGTCCATTGGTAAGTAAAGTATGTGATAAGATCTCAAAACGTGACACGCAATTGTTAACGGGCTCACCAAAGACCTTTGGCCAGCAGTTGTTACGCGAAAATGTGAGGTTTTATAAAGTAACTGTATATTTGTTATTTTTAAGTTGAACTTCAACTTGACTTCATAATAATTTATATTATGAGAAACACACATAGAAACGTTGAAATATACTTACATAATATATTTTGTTAATTTTGCGTGTGCGCAACTTGTGCTTATGTGTAAATGTCGTTGTGTGTGTGTATGTGTGTGTGTGTGTGTGTGTGTGTGTGTGTGTGTATGTGTGTGTGTGTGTGTGTGTGTGTGTGTGTGTGTGTGTGTGTGAGAGAGAGAGAGCGCGCGCGACCGCGTGCGCGTGCGTCATTTGAGTATTCATATTCCACCTGCCTAGCTTAGTTTAGACTAATGACTGACTACCACGACCCATGGCTATCTGCTTTTTAAGAGTCACTAAATAGGTGGTTGTCCCACGCACTTAAACTCATTTCATAACCCGACTAAGTTTCAAACTCTAAATTTCATAAGCTTTTTTACTCGACGACGGCGGAGCCAAGAGGAATGGTAATATTTTTCGCGGTCTATGTAGTTTGTAAGTCTTAACTGATGAATCAGGCGTATAGTCCATAATAACAATAGATTCATAACAATGGTCCGGACGACGTGGGTTTTTCAATTTTATCAAAAGTTTTTGCGTAGTCAATTTTTAAATCTTTATTGTTAAAATCTGAATTGTGCTATAAGATTTAGCAGTTTCTTACTCAGTATCTTCATTTTCTTCATTTGCGGTCAAAACGAATGGAAATTCACACATTTTTCGGTCTAAAATATTGATTTTGTCAACATAAAGAGCCTATATCAGTCGGAGTAAGATAACGAATCGTGGGTGACAAAACACCTGCTTTACAACAATGACTTCACTTATTGATTGAAATCACATTTACATAGCCTGCGGAAAAAACATTGTCTTTCCTTATGGTAAAATCCTCAAGGAATACAGTACTGTGAAATAGGTAATAGTCACATGACTTGGCAAATTTATAGGCGGCTTCAAGGCTCAATATAATTCAACCAGCCAATAACATACACAAGATTTTGGTTTTAATATTTCTCATGGAAATCCTCACTAAAGATCATCTCACTCGAATCGAGGGTGTATGAATAGGATGATGTGCTCCACACCGTCATGATTGATTAATAGTTTTTATTAATCCGCTTCGAGAGGACGATAATGGTATGGGCCTCGGTATCCTCAGTGAAAAACAGCGCAAAAGCTATTTCACACCGGTTTTCTGTGAGTCCCTGGTATCACTTAGATCGAACCAGCCTATTCGTGCCGAATTGTGGCTCTTCTACGATAAATGAATGTAATGTAAAGAATCCGGGATACCCTTAGTGTCTAAGGTTAGTAACGAAAGCAGGAAGCCAGTTACAACTCTTGAAGAGGTGTAGTCATACCTTACTAACTATTGATAGGAGATCCAAATTGATTCTTGTTCCGTTGTCGCGAAAATTACTTGTTAAAGTAAACAGCCGTTCATCTCATTATTCTGGCGCCTACAAGTTAATTTAAAATAAATATTAATCTGCCATTATTAATTTGCTCATGAACGTGTTGATTTAATTCATATTTAAATGCAATTATGGGTGTAAAATTTATTTGTTGGTTACACATAAAGTTCGGTTTTAATGTGTTATTAACATTATTGTATCTGTTATTTATGAGTAATTGATAATGTCAAAAGCATTTGTGCTTAATACATTGAATCCTACTAATATTATAAATGTGAAACTATGTGAGGATGTTTGTTACTCTTTCACGCAAAAACTACTAGTCGGATTTGGATGAAACTTTACAGTAATATAGCCCATACATCAGAATAACATATAGGCCACTATTTGCCGCGATAACCGACAAATACGCGGGCGGAGCCGCGGGAATACACTACTATAAAGTATATAAGTGATCGTAAATCGATCATAATTTTTTAATAATTTTGCGAAAATTCTACTAAGTTTTTGCTTCAGGTATGTACGTAAATATATAACTTGACACATTTAATACCAAATTAAACTTAGCCTACTACGGGCCATGTGGTGATGGATTGAGAATAGGAAGTTACACCATTTCACTCATGCCATTGGTATTGTAATAGGTGACTATAGGATAAACAACACAGTTCAACACCACTGCAAGACGAAGAAAACCTTAAAACAAACTTCATACCTTCCAATTCGTCTGGTCAGCGTGGTATACGCCGAAACTTTCATCAAACGAAAGGCCTATGTCCACCAGTGAGCTATTAGAGTCAATAAAATACTAGATATTTATTCACGGTCTTTCCGTGAATGCAAGAAACTTACTGGTGTCACGTATGACGAACTAGAAACGTTGGTAAAGGTATGAGCTCACTAGCAATCCTCTCCAGTCCATTGACGAATTGACAAACACGCACACGAGCACGCACATGCACACGCACACACACACGCAAACGTACACGCACACGCACACGGACACGCAAACGCACACGCACATACACACGCACACACACACGCACACACACACACTAATCTACGATTATGAATGTAGGACGCTCTTTATTTCGTCGGTCTTAGTTACGGTAGGCGATTATAGCCACGACACAGTTTATAAATAATATGGTTACTTGCGTACACAAGTCAATTTATATACTGATTTTCTGTTCCGGTAAATCTTATTATTAATATTAAAGGATGATTATATAATATAGTTAAAACTTCTTTGATCCACTTGAAAAACAGTAAAAGAATTAATTAGCATCAACTTTTTTTTTTTTATATTTAAGCTGCCAAAATGACTGCCCTGCCTGATGGAAAGCATGAGCAGAATCCAAGAGTGGTGGTCACCATCCTCAATGCGAAAAAGAACAATGCAGCATGGTGACCCACACTATGGCGGCCTGGGGGAAAGGGGGATGGTGAGGGGGATAGGGGGCGTTGGATTGGGGTATGGGCCTCCGGTATCCTCACTCACTCGATGAAACACAGCGTAAGCGCTGTTTCACACCGGTTTTCTGTGAGGCCGTGGTATCACTCCGGTCGAGCCGGCCCATTCATGCCGAAGCGTGGCTCTCCCACGGTAGGAAAATAGGTTTTTATGAGGTCGAAGTTCTATCCATGTGTACCGAAGAAGGATTTTCCCACGATTTATTTTGTTNGGAAAATAGGTTTTTATGAGGTCGAAGTTCTATCCATGTGTACCGAAGAAGGATTTTCCCACGATTTATTTTGTTGTAAAATTAACAAAGAGAAAATTTATTTCATATACAGACAATTATTCTTGCGTTCCATGTCTCTTGGGGTCAAATATATCAGAGTTAAAGAGCCATAAAAACAATTCATAACTGGACAAAATCCTCCGCACGTTTTGTAATGGTCGTATATAATGTTTACCTATAATTTACACTTTAGTGCTCCGGAGGGTACGGAATTTAAACAAAATCGTGTCAACGCATGTCTTCTGGGAATCAATATACGTGTTGAAAATTCCTTGTAACCCTTTGTTAAATAAACGTGACGTACAGAACCATATCACCATATAATTTGGAATACTAAAATTCCATAGGAAATTACAGCTAGTTTTAAATACTGACGGAACGGCTGCCCTAGTAGTTTAAGCAGTCGCCACGCCGCTTTCTACTGCGCCAACTTTTGTAGGTTCAAATCACCCATTTGAGAACACTTTGTATGCTCGCCAAATTCTGAGTCTGAGTGGGCTTTGTGTCCGTTCCGTTTATGTTCGTAATATCCCCCACGACACAGAATGTATATTCTTATTAATATGGGAGTTGTATTCTTCAGAATATAAAGAAAAGAAAATGAGAAAGAGAGCAGATGTATCGCCTGATGATAAGCGATTAACGCCGCCCATGAACTTCCGCAATACCAGAGGCGTTACAAGTGCGTTAATGGCTTTTGAGGGGAGGGGGGGAAGATGGGGGAAGGGATGGTGTATGGGATTACTGTATCTTCAATCGGTGAAACACAGCGCAAGCGCTGTTTCACACCGGCTTTCTGTGAGGCCGTAGCATCACTCCCGTTGAGGACCATTCATACCGAAGCGAGGATCTCCCACGGTATAATCTATGCTGTCATCATTATATGAGCTGACAGACGTCCACTGATGGACAGTGTACCCTTAAGTTCGGCCATACATTTAATTTAAACATATGTATTGCCTCTGACGAAATAATGTTGTGTCAGTGGTATTACTGACGTACCAAAGATACGACAGTAAACATCAATGAGATCTTATTATGAAGAGAATCAGATAAAAATGCGTGGCTCAATAAGGGTATCAATAAAATCATGAAAATGTTATCAAAACTATTTTTAAACACACAAAACGTGAAATAATTTTCAATCCGTGACCTACACACTAAACAATCATAGTATTTGTTTGCTTATTATCAGCTTCACTTATTTATATTAATTTGATTAGAATGCTTCATTTATTGCTTCAAGAGTAAGTCACTTCTACAACAAATTGCCTAAATTCGACAGAGTTTTTATATATAACATATAGATCAATAACGTATGTAGTGAATGAAACTTGTTCAGAATTCGACTGTTGAATCGTTATCCGATTATTTATTATATAATTAATATGTAACTAGTTTATATATTAAGAAATATGTAAGAAACTGCATAGTTTTCTCTGAAGTTGTAGCTGCATTAACTTTTGATATAATTCTACTAATCTTATTAATATTATAAACGCAGATCAGAATAACACATAGGCTACTATTTGCCGCGATAACCGACATATACGCGTGTGGAGCCGCGGGCATAAACTAGTATTATAAAAGCGAAAGTTAGTAAGTATAGATGGATGTTTGTTCCTCTTTCACGTAAAAACTACCGAATGGATTTTAATTAAACTTTACAGTAATATCACTTATACATTAGAGTAACACAAAAACTACAAGGTATAAGAATAATGTGTGAAATAATAATCCTGCGCAGACGAAGTCGCGGGCGCCAGCTAGTTGTTCGTAAAGCCCAAAAGAATATTCATTAAAATCCACATGATTCGAAAATACGACGAAAAGAAAATTGCGTAAAAGCACGAAAGTAAAATAACTTGCCCGTTTGTTTATGATAAACTAACAACTAAAATGTGGGTAATAGTAGAGGTCTGTGTACACCGATGCACTGCAATAAGTTGATGATGATGAGAAAACATCATCATTGGAAGTGACCTTTAATCTTGTATCTTGATTTTTCTTTTTCTTATCTATATCAATTTATTTTTACTTCGTGTTTCATACATATACGTCACAAAGAATAAACTCTAAAGCGCCGCTGAGGGACCATTGTCAAAACGTTTTACGAAAGGGAATATCGCTAAGTGAAATTGAATGGCGATATAGGCAACCCGAAAAGCGCACGAACCGTCACGTCTACAAGTTTCGTTAATTGTGTTATATGTAACAGCATAAAAGGTTGATGAACCATTGATCGGCGTTAATATTTTACCTACTTAGATAATATTGTAGTGCAGCTTACACCTATTTCAAAATGATGTAAGATAAATGGTAGAAAGTAATCACTTACTACCATTTATCAACTGTCAATATGTCAATTCTTAATATGTGTAAATGGTCAACTCAGCTTTTCATCACTCAGTCACAATTATAAAGGTGAAAGTTGAGTGGAGTTATTAGTGTATGTGATTGTATTTTGCTCGCCCGCACACTCAAACGGCTGGAACTTTTTTGATAAAACTTGGTAACAAAGACTACTTTTTACTCCGAATAGAATTTGATGTTGCAGTGGATTATTATCATAACCACGGGTAACCCCCCAAGGCACAGCAAATTTTTCATGATAGAAAGGTTCAGGTAATTTGTATATTTTAAAATTACTCTTAGGTCTCTATCAACAGTGGGTTTTTAATATCAAGATATTAAAAACCCACCACCAATTCTCATTTTATATAAAATCAGTAGGTGTAGGCACTATAAACAAGAATTTGATTGTCTACGAGTACTTTTCCACAATAATTAAAGTATGAAGCACAACCTCGGGCTTTCTAATAATTGCCGGTTTATGCAGAGAGGACTTCTAAAAATTAACAGAGGGACATTCACAGTTAGAAACATGCTCGTTTTAGATTGTAATTTTTAATCTGTAGATTTGCTTCGAAACGGTGCGAGGTATATTTTAAAGAAGAATTTGTAAATATTCTGGTACCAATACAGATTATATTACAATTCATGTTGTGATTCAAGTATCATTCATCTTCACTAATTCAAGTCTTAAATCTATTAGTCCACTAATTACGTATTAATAGTAATATTTTTTCGATATAATGATTGTCACATTGATTTTGAAGCCATTTCACTCAAAATAATAAGTATTACAAAAACCTGGTTCAGGAGAACTCTATATTCACCTGTAGACTTTTAAAGGCTGTTGATGTAATGTAAAGAATTATACACATGGTGATGGCTTCCACATACAACGCAAAACAAAAACACACTACATCGCCATCTGCCTAGGATAAGTCGAACTATGAAGTAACGAAGGAAACGAATAAACTACCAATCCTGGATCGTACAATGGAAGTTCTCGCGCCGATTGGCATATATATATCCTAACATCAACTGTAGAGCAGTGGCCTGCAAGGCATGATCACCTGGCCTGTTCGGAAGATCCTCCCTTTGTGTCGGAGGACATCACAGCCTGTCCTTCATACATATTATTTGGTTTAAAGAATTTTGAAACTTTTACGATTAGATATCAAACATACACACGTGAGAGTTGTCTTGACACTTAGTAAGATGTTTAACTACACTAATTTATTCAATAAATATATACAACTAGCTTTTGCCCGCAGCTACACACGCATCTAAGTCAGTTATCGTGACCAAAAGAAGCCTGTCTCAAGAATCAAAGTATTTCCATACCAAATTTCATTGAAATCGGTACAGCGGTTTAGCAAATTTATGACATGTATTAATATACATAGCTGTAGAACTGTTAAGTCGCTATTAAGTTGTTCGAGTAATGTTGAATAATAAGGCCCACTTAGAACTCAGAAGTTGCATTTCTGACACAGCCTGTCATTTTTACGATAATCTCTTTTGATTCGAGATCTCTTAAACAAAGTATTCTAAGAAATCTCAAATAAACAATTGGGCAATAAAGTGATTACTCAGAATGTATTTAACGATATTCTGATTAGTGCGATGAGTTTTCAAATCCTAAACAACATTCACCATCTGTTCGCTGAAACGGGGATCAAATGTTTTCATTCGTGCGGTTTTATTAGCGCTATAAACATTTTACATTTTACCGCAGTCAATACATAAATATTAGGAGAATTGGTTAGACTGGCGCCACAATTTTAACAGTGAAGGATTTGTTGACCTGTAATAATATCATAAATTAGAAAGTGACTGGTCTATTTGTCAGTTACGTATTCTCAAATAGATTGCTGATCTAAATGTGGCTCTTTGGAGGAGTCAAGCAGTCAGCAGCTTGTTTACAATAAACTTTAACTCCTTAAACAAAAATACGACTTAACTCTTCACTAACATTGGAAAGGATTCCTAAAACACCGTCCTGATGCAAATTATATCAAGTAGAAATGGGTTTCGAGGGCGTAATAGTATTTTATTTAAAATAATAGTTATTACTAGGTAGCCTGTTAAGTTTCCGACCTAAACGTGAAGATAGCAGCACTGGTTAGTTTAAACTAGTGAATGTAGTTCTGCATCTTCCGTCATTGTGCGTCGCTGGGAGAAGCGGGTAGAGTTCCTAGCGGACTAATGTTTCTTATTATCATTGGCTCAGATTTTTCAGACCACACACGTCACTGATGTAGATACCCGATAGTTGTTTTATAACCGGCAGTGTTCTACCACGACACATCAACATGTTAAGACCCAAGATTTTATCACCCGTTCCTTTAGCTTTCAGTGATAGAAAGTAATATTACAGCAGTCTATGTAGCCAACAAAACATCCTTCGCTTTCACCTAAAAGTACTAATAAATTTCCGATAAAAGGCATGGCGGTCTTCTCCACCTCAAAAACCGGCACAGAATAGTCCTTCATAGGCGGTAATCACTTTACCATCAGGTACCTGCTGTCTCATTAAAACAAAAACATCAAATCAACCTTTCGCCATCCGCTGCAGAACGAAGGTCTCCCCCAAGGAGCACCAACTATCCCGATCTTGGGCAGCTCGCATCCATCTGCTGCCAATCACTTTCTAAAAAAACGCCCCATTTGTTACTAATATGAATACAAGTCACGATAGTTTTGTTTCAATGTTACTTTATATTTTTCTAAGAAGGTTAATAATGTTTTATCCTAGCCAAAAACATAAAAAAAATACACTGTCAGGCTTCATTATCGTAAAGCTTGCTAATTGGAATTTATTTGTTTTGTTACCTATTCCTCTGTTGGTTAAACCTTTGTGCAAAATAAATTTAGCTTATCACACTGTCACAATAACGTATAGAAAAATGCTTAAGGGTGTTTTGGAAGTAGAACGTTCTTATATTATTTAGTTTATTTCACAGACCTATTTTTATGATTTATTCTACAGATCATAGCAATGTCCCATGTATGTGTATCGCATGTGATAAAAAGAAACTCAGAAAAATATAAATAGTACTTGCAACGCAGTGAGGTTATTCAAAATTCATATTGCATGATATTGTAGACACCTATAATATTATTAATAATAATTATGCATTACATTTGATTAGTCAGAAGACTAGACAAATGCACCGATAGGAAATAACTTTATTGTGATCTACCTAAGTTTATTCAATTTAATTTTTGAATGAAAAGTAATTTTATCTTCTTTTTCTCTTATGGAGTTTTTCATAGTCGCTATCTTGTAGTTCAAAATTCATAGTTCACTATACAGGTTGTAAATAATCTATTAATCTAAGGCCATATTTCATCATAAATAAAAAAATCAAAAACACAGAGGATGCATTAATTAGTTTAAAATACAATTTCATTTAGTGAAATAGTAAATGTTAGTATAGATAAGTTACGATTTGCGTCATAATTCCGTTGATTATATACGAGTTTTCAAGTTAACGATAAGTATTTAATGATCTCGTTAATTACTTGTAATTTACTAGGACATTATGCTGAATTATTTACATTAAGGTCACGATTACATATTCATTTAAAAATAGAATCCCTTTTAGACTTGAGGTTTGTTTCTTTGACCGTAGTAAAATTTCAATAATACTAGTCTACTTTGAATGACCTATACAGAATCGTTGCCTCGTTGGTCTAGCGGTTGACGTTTGCGACTGCCGATCGAGAGGTCTCGGGTTCGAACCCCGGGTCCGGCCAAAAGTGTTATTGTGTTTTTCTGATTACAGAAGTACTTAATAATAGCTCGGAGTTTGGAAGTTGGGGTCTGAAGCCCCGTGCCTCGGAGAGCACGTAAAACTGTCGGTAGTGCGCCTTATCTCTCCCCGGTCGTGTCGGTTAAGCGTCCCATCGAATTATGAGAGACAGGGAACAGAAAGTGCACTAGTGTGTGTGTGTACATAATATCTCCTGCGTAGTTGGCTGGTCTCTGGTAAGACTGGCCGCCGTGGCCGGAATCGGTTAGGAGAAAATCATCTACATCATACACAATGTTAGTCCGTTGAGTCCACAAACAATAAATTAACCTTAAACCTTGGATTCACTTCGATATTCTATTTTTACCCCAAAGGTCAAAACAATTACATCATATAATCCTACGCATACTAGGGATTAGATATAGAGGCTAAATAGCTCCAGTCCAAAGCTAAATTTTAATAGCAGCACTTACCATGTGAAATGAATCTGTATGTAGGAATGGGAGACTTTTTCACCTACGTTTAAAAATGTTCTGTTAAATTCTATTTAGCAAGTGCATCAGCGAGCTTATCACATACATATCTAGTCAGATTTAGGAACTACTAAATCAGACTAGAGGGACGAAGCAGTCACCGTATCCGAAAACTGCGTATTTATACTATATGTTTAATTTTTTTTGTGTAGCATAGAGGTCCGATATCATATCAGTATGATATCTTAGCCTTAACTTAGAATTCATATTTCTATGCAAAAATAAAGCAAATTTTCTTAACAACTGTCATAAATGTCCTTGCATATTGAATCTGAGAACGTTTATATTATTGACGTTGTCAAGCGTCAGGCGCCAGACGTGAAAAGAAATAATGTCTATACACTTTAGGTAATATTCAGATTGGTATCAGTTTAAGTTCGACTATTCAACTATAATGATATGATAGCTTTAGATATTCATCCAAAGAAAATCTTTGGATGCCTGTAATTAAAAGCTTTTATAAATAGAGTAATGACGTATTACTCTATTTACAAAAGCTTTTATAAATAGAGTAATACGTCATTACTCGACTGACGATATTCTGACACGACTGTATCAGAATATCGTCAGGGTAAATTACTGTTTATAAACCTAATAATACCGTATATACTCAGAATCTTAATAAAGAATTAGTTAGTGTCATTATTTAGAAAGAAGCTAAGTTCCACTATAGTTACTAAGTAAATGCATGTCCCTATTTCGTATTTATAGATAGTAAAATACCTCAATTTTGTAATACATGATTATAAAATGTGTGATATCAAAAACTATAATGCACATTGTTACCCATCCATTATTCAGGCTATAACGGCAATCATTACATAACTCTTGGCGTGTGTACCACATTGAATTTATCATAGTCTAGATAACGAATTCATAATAATTATCTGATCGATATTGTATGCTATCATATATATATATATATATACAAAATATTATATTGATAAGCACTAGTCACGAACAATGATACATAATGTTAGTACTTGTGTAACTTTGTGAGATATCTTGGGCGCTTATAGAATTTGTCAGTTTTGGGATTTTTATAACGTATAATCATACTTTCTTGGCAGAAAATATAATCTCAATAAATCTACGAAAATTTTGGCAACTCTTCTTATCTTGAAAAGGCCATTAATGATTTAGATGGTTTAGCTTTGTGTGTGTGCAACAATACAGATTTCGATATCAGTCAACAGGTGTCAAATTGAATTTTACTACTAACTATTGAAGAGTACCTGGAGCCGTAGCTCTGCAGACACGATTTATGTAGTTGTTTTTGAGGGGCAATGGATAGAAGGTCGATTAACCTGCATACATCTTTTATAAACCACGTGTTATAAACCAGAGTAAGGTCTAATATGCCTAATGTTTAAAAGTGACTATATCCTTTAATAAGAGGAGGTATTTGTAATATAGGAAGATAATATATTCCAGCAGACTGGAATTTAAATTCAATAGCCAATAGTATTCTTACTTCGGAGATAGCGTTGAATGCATACTCTTAATTGCATACCTGGAACTAGGTACAAGCTCGATAAAAAACACAATGGTCGGGCTTGGCCAGGCTTGGCGAAGTCTGCGATCTACAAGCTAACTTTTACTGACTACATTGTGCAGTGGCAGTTTATTTGTGATACCCATTTGTTTTATCAGTATTTGAATACACTATCAAAGGGGAAAGACAAAAATAGAAGTAGAGTTGCGATGATATATTTTTGTAAGTGTACATATAGTCTTCCCTACGTGTAATTACAACCATTAAATACAGAGTTAGGGTCGGTATGATCTGGGTCGGTAACCCAAGGATCCAGACGTTTCTGGTTTTTAAATTAATACTCTTCTTTTAAGGAGAGGCCTATGTCCAATAGTGCAATTAAATAGATATTGAACTATGCTAGTAGATATAAAAAACTTTTCTCCGAAAAATTAAAGTTTACAAACATTCAACCATTTTTTTTTACTTGCAATGAGTTTGGCTACTTATATATAGATACAGGCACAAAACCAGGTGTAGTTTAGACGTAAGTGTCTTTTTTTTTGCATGGTTGAAATCTAAATACAAAAAACGACAATTTGAATAGTTGTAACGTTTCTTTTCAAGTTTTTATACGCTTTAAGACCTTTTCGGTAACGGTTTTTCCGATCCCTGTTCAGAAGATTTTATTTTTATTAACTTGCTTTTACGTAACAAAATTATTTCTTAAATAAAAAACATGAACAAACAAACATGAAACTTTTTTATGGAGTTAGGGGCAAAGAAGAAGACGTATCGCCTGATGGTAAGCGATTACCGCCGCCATGGACACCCGCAACGCCATAGGCGTCACAAGTGCGTTGCCGGCCTTTGTGTGATGACGAGGGGAATGTAGGAAGGGATTGGGGCTTAGGCCACTGGCATCTTTACTCTTTAGGTGAAACAAAGCACAGGCGCTGTTTTTCTCACCCGTTTTCTGTGAGGCCGTGGTATCAGCCCGGTCAAACTGGCCTAGCATGCGGAAGCGTGGCTCTCTTACGGATAGATAACTTTGAAAATTTGACGAACTTTTAAATCACTATCAATTATTCCCTAATGGTGAAATTCCCACAAAACACTTTCTTAGTTAGGGCTTACAACATAAACAAGTAATTAATTATTTTAAAAAAAACCGACTGCGTTAATGTCGACTAAAGCATGTATTTTAATTTAAAATATTCTTATAGATGTATTCATCAAAAAAATAACGTACATTTCTACGTGCTCTCTAAATACTAATGATTATCATGTCACATCTCATTTTATTTTACAAAAATAATCCATACCCACGCATACACAGCATATTTATCAGAAATAGGTCAAGGTTTGTTCAAGAACGTTAACGCTTCATGTGTATGCCCTATAATTTACCTCAAGAATTTATAAGAATATAGTTATACTATTGGTCTACTAAAATGAGTGTTGTCTCAAACATTAAGTGTATGTATTGTGTTCAATAATTAAGATGTAATAAAAGTTTTTTGTTTCACACCCTTTCCAATCAAATTCGGTATTCAAAACTTTATAATGATTTATTGACTTGTCAACGGTAAAAATAAAAAGGTCGGGTGACTTCTCCCTGTTATTTGGATAATTTATTGGCTATTCATAAATATACGCTTACATGTTTTTACTTTATATAATTAACCTTTGGCCCAGTTGCACTCGGTGATTAGAAACAATCAACGATGGTAAGCAACTACGGCGCCGTCAGTACCTGGATGGGTTACCGCTGGCGGCATGTTACCATTAGGTCAAGTTAAGCAGTCGGTCCCGTTTGTTATCATACGATAACAGTCGTGAAGATTAGTTGGAGGCCTTCGGGCGGCTTAAAAACACTCAACGGCAAAATACGTAGCCACAACGTATTCTTGCCGCACCCACACTTGGCTAGCGTGGGGAGGTATGGCCTTAACCCTCTCCTGAGAGGAGACCCGTGCCCAACAGTGGGATATTATGGGTTTTTGATGATTATAACAATCTCTACGCCTTCAAAAAACAAGTATATTCCCATTGAGATGAGGACTTGGAGATCCGTCACACAGGGTGTCCCTAGCATTGACCAGCCTCTCACAAAGGATCATAAATTTATAATTTACTTGTATTCACCACATTACTTTTAAGCTCTTGATGTACATGAACCCTTGTAAAGAGAAAAATAAATCATTATTAATATATACCTAATACCTAAAAGGCCGATAACGCTTCTATAACCAGTGGGATTTAGCTGTTCATAGGTAATGGTGATCAATTACCATGAGATGATCCATTTGCTCGTTTGCTCGTAAGTTCAAGAGATATTTACATTGATGAGGGAGAATTTAGTATATAATACATATTAAATGCATCACTCTATTTGAAGGGGAGAGAGTCAGCCCATCTATTTATATGTTAGTTCTCTAATGCACAGAATTACTTTTTTTAGCCAAATTGAAATATATATTTTCGGATTTGAAATATACATTCTATCTGTTATGTTCCATATTGAAAGATATATATTCTTTTTTTGAATTCTGTTTTCATGCAACATCAGAGTTAACCTACAACCTGAGTGTATCCCGCTACCTGACTGTGCAAATATCATCATCATCATCATCAGCCTATTGCAGTCCACCATGTGCAAATGAGAAGAGAGACCATCATAAGCCTCTCCCATTTGCATATTGTGGAAATATAATTCAGATGAACTGGGTTGCACTGACTGGGTTTCAACTGAGTAACATAACACTCAGCCTCAGTAATTGAGTGTCGAGTGTGTGTGTGTGTGTGAGAGAGAGACAGAGAGAGACAGAGAGATACAGAGAGACAGAGATTGAGAGAGATAAAGAACCTAAATAATTCACGAAGTCGTCGTTAGTACGTTATTCAGGTGTTGTATGTCAATTATTGTAAAACCTAACAGATATTGGTAGGATTTTATTCGTAACTTCACAAACACTGATCCTCTCATCAAGAATAATCCCGTGTGAATTTTATTTGGTTAGCATCGAACAGAATGTATTTTTACCAAACAATGGTTTGCGTATTTGCCAAATGTTTCTGGACATGAATGAAGAAATAAACATGAAGAGTTTGTTTAGAAGAAAAAACACCTACGAGTTAGAAGAAGTCCATATAAAGAAATAAAAATAATATAATTTACTTTTAATGACGGTTATTGCGGATACTATGCAAAGCAATAAAATTGGAGTGTCTGTCTGTTTTGTAATGTTTTTCACTAAATTTACACCAAAGTTTATACGGTACTTACATCAGAAAATAAATTTTGAAAAATTTTATCTTTTTATTCCGGCTAATCCCTGGAATGACGTTTCATTGAATGATAACTTATAATATAATTAGTAATATTGCTACTTTTATTTTAGACTAATCAACAGCAACACGATCATTATACCACTACACGATCGTAGTCATTTATGAGGTTTTATTTCTCACATTTATATTTTTATTACTTAATCAATACATACTGTAATTAATGGTATTTATAACAATTAAACTAAGTTTAAGCAGGAAGTCTGACTAGTTTCAGGATCGATAAGAACAATAGATGAAGCCGAGACTGTCAGGCTTACCTGTGATATATGTGATTAACTTATGTTCTTCATGAAAATGTAATTGGAGATCGTTTTTTGTTTTTTCGAAAGACGGTCTCAATTTCATATCATCCATATTTTTATCATTAATTTAATCAAGACGAGGACTTAAGAACTCAAAGACTTAGAATTGAAGAAGTTAAATAGCTGATCCGGCTGGTTGCCATCTCATCAAAAGAAGAAGAAAATGTAATTTTCTCTTACAATTACATTTATTTTAGAAATAAGCAGCAGCCATGGTAATTGTTAGGTTTTAATATTTGCTTGAAACTCCAATAATTATTAGAATAACTTAAATGAGGTGAATAAGAAAGAAGGAAAAATCATTTAAATACAGAATTAAGGGAAGGGAACACAAGCAATTATAGTGCCTTGTGTAATGTCAGAAAAGGTCTCAGCATTTTGCGCGAAAAATAAAAACACTCAATATTTTTTCTAAATGTAGTACGTTTACGTTGCTATAGAGTTAAATTGGGGTGATAAAATGGGTCCCATTTCCCCAACCAACAAGCCTTACATTACAAACTTATAATCGCTTAAAATATTCAACAAAATTCGTTTGATGTTCAAATCGGCAACCTATTTCACAATAATTTTGTTTAATAAAAGTTTTGAGTTACTGAGAAAGTCGTTTCGGTGTAACTTTATATTCCACTAAGGAAATATATGAATTTATTATAATCTACAAAGTATTTTTCCTCAAATTTATTTTTAAATTTGTGAGCTTTGATATAACCCACATTAATTTAGCGAATAAGTTCTACCTCTTGGTAGGATGCACAATAAAAGCTCATGAACGCTGACAACCTTTTTGTCTGTCTCCAAATATAATAGAAAATATTCAGTTCAGAGTTCTAACTTCCATATTGCTATGCATTTATGTAGAACTTAGTTCTGACTAAAGTGTAAAAAGTTTCAAAGCTATTTTTCGCAAAACTTTCTAAGTGGACCTAGTAAATCTACTTGAACTTAACATATTAGAGATGGTACCTTCTTCATAAGTATATTTTGTTTTAAGATCACATGTGTTTCATTCATGATAGTCTTTTCTAATTAATATATTTTTGAACGTACGGGTATCAAACATTTTATCAAGTACTTTGCTCGTCCCAGTAATAATTTCGAGTTAAAATACTCACAAACAATATGGCTTTCGATTGGTAAGAGATTTTTCTACATTTGTTCAGTAGATAAAGAAATTATCCCTACAAACTCGCAAATTTTAGCTATTGATAATTTCAGTATATAAAATTAGATGAAACAATATTCTTAACTACACGTGAATTTAACTGAAGTAATCATCTACTTCAGTACTCTAAGCTAAAAAAGACAAAAAAATATAAAAAAGATTTTTTTCCTCGTTGGTCTAGTGGTTGGCGTAAGTGACTGCAGATCACTTTAATAGTCTGCCATTCAGCTGCATCAGGGAAGCACTCCAGTACCACGGGGTGCCAGAGTACCTGAGGCGGCTGGTGGCAGACTATTTGGAGGAGCGTACCGTCGTGTACGAGGATCGAGAGGGCGCCTTGTGACGGCGACCCGTGTCGAGCGGCGTGCCGCAGGGGTCTGTCCTAGGACCACTCCTATGGAACGTGGGGTACGACTGGGTCCTCAGAGGGCGTCTCCCCCCGGGCTAGGCGTAATCTGTAACGCTGATGACACGTTGGTCACAGCCCGGGAGGCGAATTTCCAGGAGGCGGCGTGCCTGGCCACCAGGGGAGTATCTCTGGTGGTCGGGCGCATCGAGGCGCTGGGCTTACGGGTGGGCCTAGATAAGACGGAGGCCCTGCTATTTCATGGGCCTCGTCGCGGGCCACCCCCCGGCGCCTCCATAGTGGTCAACTCGGTCCTCCTACCGGTTCGGGCCCAAATGAAGTATCTGGGCCTGATCCTCGACGGTCGGTAACTCTTTGACGAGCACTTCCGGCAGCTTGCTCCCAAACTGGTCGACACTGCCTCCGCCCTAGGGCGACTTTTGCCCAATCTGAGTGGAGCCAGTGTCGCAACGAGAAGCCTCTTCACGAGGGTTGTCAGGTCGATGGCGCTGTACGGCGCACTGGTGTGGGTGTCGGCTCTGACCACCCAGAATAATCCGCGCCTTTGGCGGCCTCAGAAGGTATTGGCGATCAGAGCCATACGCGGATACCACACGTGTCAACCGAGGCGGCGTGCGCCTTGGCCGGTACACCCCCGTGGGATTTGGAGGCGGAAGTGCTCGCCAAAGTTTATCGACGGGTAGCTGAATTCCGGGTGGAGAGTGGCATGCGCCCTCCGCCCGAAAAGGTACGCAAGTGGCGTGAAGCCGCTCGTCGAGCCACGATAGCTCGTTGGTCTTCGCGGCTGGAGGCTCCACGTGCTGGCTTCGCCACCGTGGAGGCTCTCCAGCCGGTCATCCTCGAGTGGGCAGGGCGTCAGCACGGGACCCTATCCTTCCGACTGACGCAGGTGCTTTCCGGGCACNCATCCTCGAGTGGGCAGGGCGTCAGCACGGGACCCTATCCTTCCGACTGACGCAGGTGCTTTCCGGGCACGGTTGCTTCGGGAAGTACCTGCACTCGGTCGCGCGGAGGGAATTGTGTCCGCGTGCCACCACTGTGACTGCAGTGAGGACTCGGCCTAGCACACGCTGGCGGTGTGCCCCGCTTGGGCGCCGCAGCGTCGGGTCCTCACTGCTGTCATCGGAGGAGATCTCTCGCTGCCGGCCGTCGTACGCTCCATGGCCGGCGGCGAGAGCTGCTTTACCGCGGTCGCGACCTTCTGGTGTGGTTTTAGTCGGTTCAGTTCCGACACACCGCCCCGCCGCAAACCCCGGTGGGGTGAAGGCCCGAGGGGGTTTACACAAGTAAAACAAAAAAAAATCGCACTGTTGTTGGGTTTTTCTAACAAGAAATTCTTAATAGTATGGAATATGTCGGTGTTTCCTGCCCGTGCCTTGGAGAGCATGTTAAGCTATCGGTCCCGATTGTCATGAACATTTGTGTTATTAGGAAGTCAAATATACTGACAACTAGTTCAATCCTCGAATTCATATCACCCTCAGGGTTGCGGAGGTCCGATGCCAGCCGCTCCGTGTAAAAACTGATATATAGGTAAAACTAGTTGAACTAGAAGCCCACCCCAAGCCTTGGCCTAAATAAAGGCCTCGGAAGATTCTGATACATCTTATATATATTCATATAAATATTTATACTTCCTGACGACTAAGAAGTTGAAAAGCTTGGTACAAGTTAATAACACCATTAATATAATAGATCTCGCTATAATTCCAAGTGACGATTTAATCCCTATTACTGTCAGACAGTATAAAACATTCATACAGCGGCTTATGGCGGTTTATTTATGAGAAATATCTACACAGGCGTGTGCTCTGGCTCTTAGCAAACTACGTATAAACTGAACATAATTATGTACCCGTTAAGCAAACCGACACTGTCATGACAACATGGCCGCATTTCTCTTCATTTCCAGAGACTGTGGGGTAGGGACAAGTATTTATGGAATGTAGCTATTATTGTTTTATAGTTATTTATTTATTTAGTAATCTTAGGGAAACTTATAGCAATACACATAACTTCTATATTTATAAAAGGGTAAGATCCCATACTAAAATACCCAGAGATCAATGCACAGCCCAAAGCGCTGAACACAGAATCCTGAGATTTTGCATTTAGGTTTTTTATATAATGTAAGTGAGCCCTAAAAATGAAAGGAATTTTGGAAATGCCACCACCAAGAGTGTAAATTAGGGAATGAAAATATGTACCACTGCGCGAGCGAAGCCACGAGAAAAAGCTAGTTGATTATAAAAGTAGCAACAATGCGCCTTTAACAAGTCTTCACGGATAGAATTTAAATATTTAGAAAAGAAAACCCATAAACAAAAGCGAAAAAAAAACAATATTTGAAGAAAAATTTATGAATCCCTTTTTAAAAATAGTACCTGCCAATCATTATGCCTAGTATGAATATAAATTTATTGAAGTTACTATTAAAAATTCTAAATTTCAATACGACATTGAGTGCAGTATGCTCCTCCTAATGCATGACATAGTCCACTAATGGACATTGGACATTGGCCGCTACTTGTATAACATTTTTTGGCCAAATATTGGCTAGTTGGTTGGTTGGTGTCATGTTTTTTTTCCCTTTGCTGTGCTTTTGCTGTTTATGTTTCCTTCTTTTATATGGACTAACGTTATACGGAAAAGGTCTGATAAATTTTAGGGTAACAAGAGTTTTATCAAAGAGTGAGGTAACCATTAAGGTACATATATATCGATCATTCGTAGCTATCAAGATAATAGTAGACATTCTTGAAAGAGTTTTAGGGTGTCGTCACTATATTCTCCGCCTATCTGTCAAGACCCTTTATCCCAGTAACGCGTGGAGGTATCAAAAAGAAATACATATCAAATACGCAAATGTATTGTCCCTTGGGCTGTGAAAAATAAAACTTATAAGCGAACGCAATCAAAAGATATAACCATTTATGCTGCAAATTTTCGACACTCGCAAGGGAATCAAAACCTGCAGGGTACTTCTCGTGAACCCAGAATCTTAAAATTTGGTACGAAGCAACATCTTACAGCACAGATAAGAAAAAAATCCGACAAGCTTACATTTTTAGTTACATCATATAATATAGTTATATAATATGGTACAGGTTTGTACGGAACCCCCGGGCCGCGAGTACGACTCGCATTTGGCCGTTTTTTTCTCATAATGTGTTATAGATAATTCCAGGGCGGCATCAATTGAATATGCACTAGTAACTTACAACTTGTGAAAGCCGAGAATCAGAACAAACTATTAATATTACTGACTATATCATAATCATTTAGTCTTAAATACAGATTTTTGTGAAGTCTTGCATTTGCACAGATACACTTTAAAAACTGTCATAGGCCTTCTCATAGTTCACGAATGCCAGACACATGATTATACTCTTTGGTTTTCTGTATAATCTTCCGCACTGTGCAGGTATGGTCTCTGCTGCCATATCTGCTCCGAAACTTAGCTTGCTCCGGTGGTTTGAATTTACAGTCTTCGCGCAAGACGCACACGCAGCAAGAGTACATAAATTCATAAAGTAAAAAGTCATTTTTTTTCATATTCAAAAATATAAAATGTAGATTAAGTTAGTCACTATCATTAAACTACTTTGAAATCAAAATGTATCATAAACTCTCATATTAATATCGTACAAGTTTATTAGTTACTTATGCAAACGTTTCATTAGTATAACTTATAATAAGTAATAGTCATACAGCGTGTAGATTTTTGTGTTCAACATAGACAAAACACATACCCATCTAAATTTTATAAACCTATAGATATTACACATAAAAATTTTCAGATCAAAACAAATTACAAGCTCATTCATGAATACAAATATTTGCATATTTGCATTGAGCGAAAATACAACCCGCACACAACGCGGTAGGCTCATGTACCATCGACGTGCCAGAAAAGACATTGAATGATATTTATTCAAACCCTCCGTAAATTATTACAATTAATGGAAAGGGTTGGTCCGAAAGGGTTTCGTTAAATATTAGTTCAACTAAAATAAGTTACTAAATTGAATATGGACAAATTGACTTTATACAGTTTCTAGAATTTAATAATCCATTTAGGAGGACAAAGGTAAACCCATTGTTCAGTTTCAAGAAAGGTGGAGTATGTTTAATTTCTAATTTTTTTAAGGTATGATTTTGAACAAGTTTTATTTTTTTTTACACTGGCAATGTTGCTATAAAGTTATATTTCCATTTATTGGAACAACCTTGACTGTGAGTCTCAGGGCTAGTCCCGTTAAAAAGGCTGAACTGCTCAAAAAAAGTTTAACTTGCAAAAGTGTTCTAGTTACCTGATTGCAAAATAAAGGATTTCATTCCATGTCACTGTTTATTTGCTTTCAAAGTGTGTGCGTACATTATAAAAAGGTTCACAATAGGCATGATGATAGTAACCAAGAACCACTAAAATCATGTATTTATCCGATGAATGATGGGTTCGTAGAGAAAAAAAATCATTTTTATTTTCGTATTTAGAGCAAGATAAAATATTCTATGATCATCATAATATATTTATTTTTATTTTTTTATATTTAAGCTACCAAAATGACTCTGCCCTGCCTGATGGAAAGCATGAGCAGAATCCAAGAGTGGTGGTCACCATCCTCAATGCGAAAAAGAACAATGCAGCATGGTGACCCACACTATGGCGGCCTGGGGGGAAGGGGGATGGTGAGGGGGATAGGGGGCGCTGGATTGGGGTATGGGCCTCCGGTATCCTCACTCACTCGATGAAACACAGCGTAAGCGCTGTTTCACACCGGTTTTCTGTGAGGCCGTGGTATCACTCCGGTCGAGCCGGCCCATTCATGCCGAAGCGTGGCTCTCCCACGGTAAATCTAAAATATTATGATTGTCCGGATTGTAGTACCCGTATCATAATTTTTGACAATGTTTAAAATTTATTACATGAATGTTTAAGAATATCCTATGTCTATCACAAACAAAAAGTCAAATCGATGAGGCAGGAAGAGTAATACGTTTAGTAATTTTGAAAAAAATTACTTTACATTTACTACTTTAAAAAAAAAAATTGTATGTTTTAATAGGTAAATTTTCATAAAATTTGCAATCTTAATAATAAAAGACACATCGTTAAATCATTTCTAAAACTTCAATTTAGTTTAATGGCAAACGGTATGTTCTGCGTTAGCTCAACAAATAGAAATAATTGTGTTCACTTTTTGGCAAATTAGTTCTTCTAAGCAGAAAAATATATTTTTTAATATTTGTTAAAATGAACAATTTGACAAAAGTTTACACAGCAGTTTGGATTTAGAGAAATAGTTGAAGCGGAAAAAGATAGACGTTAAGCTTTCTTTTAATGGTATATGGGAAGGGGGTGGGCGGAGGAGTTGGGGTTTGGCCTCCGGTATCCTCACCAACTCGATGAAACAAAGCGCAAGCGCTGTTTCATACTGGTTTTCTGTGAGACCGTGGTATCATTCCGATCCAGTCGTTCATAAGGCCCATTAATGTCATAGCGTGGCTCTCCCCTGTAATTCGATGCTTAAAACAATATTTCCAGAATGATTTCTGCACCACAGCTGTATCTTGCCTTTACTCTTTCGCCTTTGTATTTTAAAACCTTCTAATAAATACAACAGGTTAGCTTTACAAACATATTTTTTGAACAGCCCTGAGTCACGCAGGCACCCTGTTTAATAACCACTTTAGTAGCTATAGACACAAGCCTAATATTGTAACAAAAATCCATAAAAATATGCAGAACGCAATGTTATTTGTTTTTTATGTAAATTGCCGCGTTCTGTGGCATTTCATTAGGTATACGTGCAGGTATGAACGCGGTCACAAGCTGTGATCACGACACGTACAACCTGGTTGAAACATAAGGCAGCTCAGCACCTACCGTGACTAAATTTTTTTTCGACTTATACTTGCCAAAATTTTTAAACTTTAACCATTTTAAATACTTTGTCACTCTCACAAATTAGTCAATGCGTGAATGTAAATAAAGATAAAGCGCCAAATGTGTTGCTAAGCGCAAAATTCGAGAACCGCTAACCCAATTCGGTTATTTTTTTAATTGTAGTAATAATAATAATGAGTAAAAAAGTTTAAACAACACTTATATATTTCTTCTATTGGAATACGATAGGCAAAGGACTATAGACAGAATGCAGTCTGTCGGGGCAGCTATTGTCATTTTTTTAACGGCTGGTACTGTATATATAATAATGTTTATATAATAATGTTTATTTCTATGAATAGAACAACAATACATATAGTCAAAGTAAGTACAATGAGCAGAAAAAATATACATATTGAGAAAACTGAAAAATATGTTTGAACATGCACATATTTATAACAATAATGATTTCAGGCGAACATATAATTGTTGTAAAATAGTAAATTGTGATGATAGCGCATAGGTGCCCAAACTGAGTTAATCTCGTATTCTGGAAGCCTGTAGGTTCTCTTTATGTTCAAAACTATTAGGTGTTACCATTTGCTTTATTGCGGATATTTCCTTTAGGTTACATATAGAAATATTAATTTTTGCGTGTCAACGTTTTAGTGAATATAAGTATTAATGAAAATATACTTTTACTTTATCACATCTAGTAATCGTTCAGTTTACTCATAGCTTAGTTTGTAACCAATCATTTAATTTTAGTTTTATATTGTGCATATTGAGTAAGTAAATAGATTTTTTTAAAGATAGAAAAAAACACTATTGTCTAATGTTATTTAGTATGTAAGAATACAAATTTCGAAATGGTAAGAATATATGCAAGCCAACAATAATGTTCATTCATATCTTTGACTTTTGATGAGATGGCAGCGAGCCGATTAATATCAGTTATTTCTGCCAGTGTACAAAACTATAAATATTAAAGTTTTCAATTCTGAAGTCTTATAGTTTTAAGTTATAACATTGAAATAAATGATAAAACATATCAAAAATATGAAAATTAATTGATCCCCATATCAAAACCTATTGTAATTTGTAGTGCATTCTAGCAAATGAAACAATCTTTATGTTTACAACATATTTATTATTAAATCGCTATTTTTTTTCTTACAACATTCGACTTTTTGGAACCACTGAAAGCGGAACAGGAATTCTTGTCCTCGAAATGGATCAAATTGTAGACGGTGCGCCGTCGGCACGTAGGTAATCAACCCAGTACGTTACACCAAAAATCGATCAATAAAACAGTGGGAAGCTTTGGAAGGGTACTTTTCCAGCGAACCCACACAAACAAACATTAATTGTGTGGAAATATGTCTGTATGTGTATCGAAAACCTTAATACGGTACGAACATCACTTAAGCCTCTTAAGGAATGTTTGCGGCGTGGTTCGATCGTAAAACAAGATGTTGCAAACAGATACTTTGGGTCTAAATTGTGTTGTAAAATTTATACACAACTCTTTTATTTTATACTTGTTGGTTTTTAATATTTTTTTTTTAAGAAAACCGCTCTTTTATTGCCATGATTATGATCTTTGGAAACCCTATATGGGTAACTTTTGTTTTTTTTAGGTTTTTTTTTACGTGTAGAAACCCCGTCGGGACTTCACCCCACCGGGGCTTGCGGCAGGGCGATGTGTCGGAATCAAGCCGACTAAAACCACACACGATGTGCCACTCTGCGCCTGAGACGGGTGGAATCCGGGAACCGATTTCTTACGCCTTCCGGACCCTTCTATATTATAGGCTTCCCCAACCACGACCTTTATAAGCCACTGTAGTAAAAAAGGAGCCTTACCCCTTCCTTATCTTATCTATCCTCTCTCATCTAACATATGTACCTATTTGGTAATACAAATTCGATAATGAGACCAAGTCTATTGAGATTTTGACAGCAAAAAGAATTTTGAAAATCGTTCTATAAAGACTGAGATATGGCGTTATAAACACACATAAAATTAACACAGTTGAATGGAGAACCTCTTTCTTTTTGGAGTCTTTAAAAAAGTGATAATAAAGAGTCAATAAACTTTTCACCTTAGATATACCCATGCGACTGCAACGGAACAAATTTTTCACTTAACGCGTGCACCCGGTACACTTTATGTGAAACATACCAATATTCTTTTCGTAATGATTTCATTCGTACGTAGGTGAATGTTAAATAACATTCGATAGTCACAAAGGATGCGTCCGTGATTATCCATTCTGAGTAGCACGACAAACAAACCACGAAGGTAAGTTACTAGGACACAGAGAATACGTCATCAACTGATGTATGATGATGACGTCATGTTGTTGGCAAACGTTGAGTGAACTATTAATATCTCATTGTCATTGCCACGGTGATTAGCTTCTTTTTATCATATGGAATACTTTGTAGTATAATTCAATGAGACACTGGCATTGGCGGTCAGGTATTGACGGACTTAAATATACATATATACCTACAATCTTCAAATACAGAGAGACAAGATGCTCAAATGCAGGTACTAATACAAGGGCGTTGTCGGTCTGCCAGTAGGGGAGAATTTCAATCACTACGAGTCATAAGTACCTGAATATAAATCTGCCACGGTTAATTGTTTCATTATTTAATGGTCTTGTTATTAAACAAAAATTAATAAATATATATCTCAACTCTTACTTATTTGCTTTTTACATATAAGTTTCTCTGTTTTAACTTGCATATACGTAATTTACTTTTTAAATCCACATCACCTTTAAAAATAATAAAACGTACGCCTTTCCTTGACACAAAGGTTTTAAAGGTTTTTTGAAATGGGTACAAGACAATATTATTATTAAAAAAACATTCTAAAACTTATTAACTCTTGGGGACGATAATACACAGATGAACTTTATTAAGTTTCTGCAGCTTCTTTTCTTTCATCCACATTGGACAACAATGTTTGAAAACCTGATTCCAAAACTGAATTTTATTTGTTTGTTTGTTTGTTTGTATGTATGTACGTTTGTTTGTTTATTTATTTATTTACTTATATATATATATATATTTATTTATTTATTTATTTATTTATTTATTTATTTATTTATTTATTTATTTATTTATTTATTTATTTATTTATTTATTTATTTATTTATTTATTTATTTATTTATTTATTTATTTATTTATTTATTTATTTATTTATTTATTTATTTATTTATTTATTTATTTATTTATTTATTTATTTATTTATTTATTTATTTATTTATTTATTTATTTATTTATTTATTTATTTATTTATTTATTTATTTATTTATTTATTTATTTATTTATTTATTTATTTATTTATTTATTTATTTATTTATTTATTTATTTATTTATTTATTTATTTATTTATTTATTTATTTATTTATTTATTTATTTATTTATTTATTTATTTATTTATTTATTTATTTATTTATTTATTTATTTATTTATTTATTTATTTATTTATTTATTTATTTATTTATTTATTTATTTATTTATTTATTTATTTATTTATTTATTTATTTATTTATTTATTTATTTATTTATTTATTTATTTATTTATTTATTTATTTATTTATTTATTTATTTATTTATTTATTTATTTATTTATTTATTTATTTATTTATTTATTTATTTATTTATTTATTTATTTATTTATTTATTTATTTATTTATTTATTTATTTATTTATTTATTTATTTATTTATTTATTTATTTGTCCTAAAAGACTATATCCAACTCGATATTGAAGTTGTTTTCAGCCATACGAAGACTAATCCTAAATTCCTATAAGCCTTTTTACAGATTCTGAGTATATGATCGCGAAACGTTATCTCAGAGGTAAAATGCACTTCTAAATACTTCACTTCAGTTACCGTGGTCACCTCAGACCCTTCCATCGTGTATTTGTGTTGGAAAGGTGTTCGTTTACGTGTAAATGAGATGGTCACACACTTTGACATGTTGAATTGCAACTTATTTTGCTTACTTCAACGTACGACTCTGTCTATATCCCCTTGAAGCTTTTCACAGTCTGCCGCGCTTCCAATAGTGAGAGATAATTTTAGTTCATCCGCAAATAACAGACTCTTGGCCTCCTCTATGACACTCGGTAGATCGTTGACCATCCAAATAAACTCCAAAGGAACTTAGTTACTACCTTGACTTACGCCAGATCTAGTATGATATGGTCGCGTTTGGTGTCCTGCATAGTCCACATACTGCTGCCTGTCACCCATATAACTTGCGAGGAAGTTCAGCAGATGCGGAGTAAGCCCAACGCCAGCCAACTTCTTCAGTAACACGTCATTATCGACCAAATCAAATGCCTTTTTAAAATCAAAGTATGCCGCATCAGTTTGCCCCCCACTTCCATAATGTGGCTCAAAAGATTACTTGTTGGACTTCTTGCAGCTTGAAATCCGTATTGCGCGTCGGCAAGTTGTGAGCGCACTTGTAGATATACATTTTTTTGAACAGTTGATTGCAATTATAGACCAATTGCTGTACTGTCAACACCTGGTCTATACTCCTCTACTTAGGTACCCAAACCTCCTTTCGGTACCAGTGTAACACGGGTCGTCTTCCACCTCTCTGGGAACACTGCAGATATAAGGTTAATATTGAAAATACGCAATATCGTCAATTCCTAAATATGTACGGCGGGTTACCTTTAGGGGCCTATGATTGTTTCGGCTTAAGTCGTTAAAGGGCGCTCAGTACCTCTCCTAATTGTAGTCTGTCTAGATGAATTCGCACCGCTCCGTTTTCACTTCCTGCCTCCGCCATCACACTATTCACATCCAACCTGGGCATTTCCTTGCTATACACAGAGTAGAAATACTTAGCAAAGTCATCAGCCGCTAGTGCATCCGTCAAGGCCAAGTCCTTCCTTTAAAATTCTTACCTTAGTCCTACTGGCTGTTTTGGAATTTATATAATTCCAAAAAGATTGGGGGTCGGTTACCATGTGTTTTTGTACACGCTGTCGATATTGTTTCTGTTAATTATTTTAATTAATTACTTAATTAATTACTTTCTTTATTGGAAACTCTAAAGATATAGTAATTCTTTATTGAAAATCACAATAAACAATAATTCTACTTTGAAATCTGCTTTGCAATCATTAGTTTCCAATATAGCCGAAGTTTAACTTTTTAATAATTGATTGCTTATACTAACATTTAATTTAAAATTTAATTTATTTAGACAAAATTCTTAAATTAAAAGGAAATTCTAGTAACTTTGTGTATATTATACCTTTGGATAAACACAATGGCCGCTAAAACCACTGTCATCGGTTGACAAAGGTTGTCTCTGAATTGTTAATTACTTTTAATGGACTTTCGTTTTAATATCAGTACTGGCCGGTGGCTTGAGTCTTTGATGGTTACCATTTTACTATTGTATTTCGACAGATAATAGTTAATTCATTGAGAGCAATTCAATTTTATTACATTTGCTAAGTTTGAAGTTGACTTACTGATATGTTTTGAGATTATATTATCATTTTATTCTAAATTTAAATCTAAAGGTAAATAATTATCCTGAGATTGTCACGTCAAATGTCAATTTAAAATGTTCCCTGATTTCAAATTGACTTGAATGTCAATTTGTGCATGCATTACATGCACAAATTGACATTCAAATCTACTGAATGTCATCATGTCATCGCGTCAAATGTCAATTTAAAATGTTCCCTGATTTCTAATTGACATTCAGTAGATTTGAATGTCATTTGTGCATGTAGTATTTTATGTATGTATTTTATATGTGAACTAAGTACTAAGAACGCTTTCAGGACATAACAATATATAAAGCAATCAACCTCACCAACCTTTAATAGTCCACTCTTGAATGTAGGCACATATTGTGCCTAAACATACCCGGTTCTACTGACGCTACAAGTACAGTATGTAAGTAACAGCAAACTTCAATTTCATTCTATTTTCCCAAACATGTATGAGAATAACTAAACTCAAATTAGTTACTTTTCACCAAATTGAAAACGATCACTTTGTATAAAAAATGTATTAACAAGTCAATAAGTAAAATAGTCAATGTTTATTTAATTATTTGTTTTTAATAGACATGAAAAGCTGCTACCAAATTTTATTTTCCAAGATCTTTGGTAATACTCGTTTCAATAAAGGAGACATCGAAGTTTATTTACGACACCGTCATCTATCCTATTGTCGACTGTAATTATGAAAATATTTAAGTGAAATTATAATAAACTTATTTATAATTCTTTTTTTTTTACTACTCCCGCATCAGGAATATACATTCCTGTGTCACGGGGATCTTACAAACATACATGAAACGGACACAAAGTACACCCAGACTAAGAACCACAATTTATGGATCACAGAAAGTGTTGTCCCATGTAGGATTTGAACCCACAACACTTGGCGCAGTAGGAAGCGGTGTGGCGACCACTGAAACCACTAGGCCAACCGTGTAGTCCAATACCAATCAACCAGTATAATAACATAAGTGTCTGAACAAACCTGAAAATTGGGTGGCAGATTGCTATTCAGTCATAATATAACACACTTTGCCGCCTTTTGAACCATTCACAAACAAACAAGTATGAGCCCGTGAAAAAACAGAAACATCGATGCCTTGAGTAAAAATAGACCCATCATAATTCATTGCAAGATATATGTTTATATAAAAAACACCAAAACAGAGTATATATACTTATACACATTCGAGTTTTATGAATGTTCATTACTGATCACAAACCATTACCGTCAAAGAAAATTACTTCACTGCACACAATTTCACACATAATAAACAACGGACTGTCTTTAAAACTTTTTAAAATCTTTTCAGTATTAGAAACATGTCTGTATTATTTGTTGAAAAGCAGTTTCTTTTATTTAAACTAAATGAAACATTATTTATAAACAAGAAGTCCTACTAGTAAATTTACAACTAATGATATCTACAGTAGGTTGGTATTATCACCTCGCTATCAATATTAACAACAAAAAAGTGATTAGATAAGACATTAGTTTACACACTCTATTCTGACGGCTTGAATTTCAGTAAATCTATATTAATATTAAGAATATGAAAGTTTGCGAGGATGTTTGTTACTCTTTCACGCAAAAACTACTGAATGGATTTGGATGAAACTTTACAGTAATATAGCTGATACACCAGAATAACACATAGTCTACTATTGGCCGCGATAACCGGCATATACGCGGGCGGAGCCGCGGGCATAAACTAGTGCATACTAATATTGTACATTCGATAGTATGGATATGATTGCTTTTACAGCCAAACTGCTCCACCGATTTCTTCTTCACGATGCCTGTGTTGCGAGTGTCCATAATCGCTTGCCATCAGGCTAAAAGTCTTTGCCACCTGTTCCATAAAAAGATTTGGCATATAGATACTTGGACCCTTGAGGAAGGTCATAACCAACTTTTTACCGTGATAGCTGTGATACAGTTGGGCGTAGACGCGAGCAAAAACTAATTAATGTTATAAATTCGAATGTGAGATTTTTTTACGCTTTCACGCCTAAACCATTAAACAAATTTTAAAAGTTATTTCAGTCACGTAAAGCTACATTTATCGGCGAGTGGCATAAGTTACTTTTACCGTGAAATGCGAATATACATGCAGGCGGAGTCGCAAACAAACGCTAGTAGAATATACATACGGCATTGTGCCATACAATTTCAATACCTGTTCTGATCCATTATTTCTATATGACAGGTGCGAAAAATCTGTATCTTTCTATAAAGGTCTCCTGATGGTATATATGACCCATCTATTTCCAACAGGGGCCCGTAGTCTATTCCATCAGTTAATCCGGGATATACCTATAAACGTATCGGGTGCTGATTTGATAGAAATCCATTCAGCGCCAACAAGATAGACGTGATTGCGTAACAAACATCTCCACTTCCATTAAATTCAATTTTTTGCGAATTATTCAATTTTCTTAAAAATTTTATTGAGTTTTCGATACACTTGACTTTCTCTATGCTATCTTCTCTTCACGTTTAAGGCTCTCTTAAAGAAAGCTCTACAATACACAGAGCTCGCATAGAACACGCTCTTTTTCCCCATGTAAGAATGAATTACCCTTTTAGTTTTTGTGTACACTAAACATTACAAATAAATTTAGAATTTTAAGAAACATTTGTAAGCTTATCAAAAAATAAAATTGTAAATATTACTGGCTATAAAGTCGACAGGTTTTTTGACAATTTTTTTATTAACACAGTGATAAAAAAACATCCCAAAATACAGTAATGGCACTCCCTTACTATCTACACGATCTCTTATAAAGAAGGAATAGAACATAAAACAATTAAGAAATAAATTAATGATATGTAAAACGGTTTCATTTCTAGGGTTGATGGTATATAAATCTTACTCTCTCCTGGGATGTACACGAAAAATACTAAAAGGTATAAAAAGCATTATAATTAAACGTACAACAGCAATTTAATTAAAATCAAAGGTCAACGAACTTGAGAATCTATTTAAAGTGAAATTGGTTATATTGTAATACTTCACAGACTCGGAACATACCTATATAAGTTAATCACTGTTCGTATTAGTACTTGTGATCATTTCTTAACCCACCTTCTATTTTACAAATGTAAATGATGTATGTGTGAAATAGCACGACCAAAAACAAGGCTTTATGAAATATACTGTTCCTTAGATATGCTTAGCTCTTAGTTACAACAAAAAAGTTGTATTTTTCCGATATCATAAGAATTCTTTATTCGTTTTATTTACTTAGCGGATGCTTTATATTATCAGGAACGCCTTTAACTAGCGTTATTTTTGCACTGAACTCTATTTGATGAGGCGCTCATAGCCCAGTTGCACTCGGTGATTAGAAACAATCATCGAGGGTAAGCAACGATGGCGCGGTCAGTACCTGGATGGGTGACCGCTGGTGGCATGTTACCATGAGCGTCTCCGTGATTCGGAGGTCACGTTAAGCAGTCGGTCCCGGTTCTTATCATACGATAACAGTCGTGAAGCTTAGTTGGAGGCCTTCGGGCGGCTTAAAAACATCCAACGGCAAGATTTACGTAGCCACAACGTATTCTTGCCAGTCCCCAACCCGCACTTGGCCAGCGTGGGGACGTATGGCCTTAACCCTCTCCTGAGAGGAGACCCGAGCCCAGCAGTGGGACATTATGGGTTGTTGTTTGTTTTTTTGTTTTCTCTATTTGATGCAATTCTAAAGTACGTCTTCACAACACAGTCATATTATTATTATTTTTCATCATCATCAACAACCCTTAATGTCCCATGCTGGGTTCGAGTCTCCTCTCAGGAAAGGGTTATAGTTAGGCCATACGTCCCCACGCTGGCCAAGTGCGGGTTGGGGACTGGCAAGACAACGTTTTGGTTACGTCATCTTGCCGTTGGATGTTTTTAAGCCGCCCGAAGGCCTCCAACTAAGCTTTACGACTGTTATCTTATGATAACAACCGGGACCGACTGCTTAACGTGACCTTCGAATCACGGAGACGCTTATGGTAACATGCCACCAGCGGTCACCCATCTAGGTACTCGGTGACTGTTAATTATTTTTATTTATACATATTCTTCAAATATCGAATAAAATAAAATAAATAAATATTTCGGACATCTAACACACAACACCATCTAGTCCCAACCTAAGCAGACCTTGAGTTATGGGTACACACAATAACTGATTTTTTTGTAATACATAGAAAACAGCTAATATTTAATTAGGCCGAAATGGTTGCTAAATAAGGGACATCCTGATTTTGTATCCTCGTCATGATCTCGATCATAAGAAAACCACTTCGGAGAAAAGCCCCCTCCTAAAGAGCGATCTTAAAACGACTTTGTCAAAGGACTCTACCACTTTATCGTTCGTCACTTTACATCGTATTGAAAAGTCCCTCACTGTGCTCCTCGTCACCACTTGACAGACTTTCTTTCGAAGATTTGTCGATTGTACGAATTAAACGTCTACTTATTGTTAAACATTTTTCAATATTGCGCATTTTGCACTTTATTACTTTTTAAATATAAAATATTATAAAGCACACGTTATTTACAACTTTGTATATTTTTATCACATATTTCTTTACTACAACATATAACGATTAAAAATATTCAGTTTAATGTGATTTGAAACAAATCCATACTAATCTTATGAAGCTTAAGAGTTTGTTTCTTTGTCGAACGTGCTAATCTAGGAAACTACTGTTTTGATTTTAAAAAAATCTTTCATTGACGAAGGTTATAGGCTAATTATATNTTTAATTTTGGTGTGGTGCTGCGACCAAATTAGAAGAGTAAAAATTAAAAATGTTTCAATTAAGTTCCTTTTGAGACCTTCGACGGCATGCATGGGCCGGCTCGACCGGAGTAATACCACGACCTCACAGAAAACCAGTGTGAAACAGCGTTTGCGCTGTGAGTGATCGAGTGAGTGAGGGTACCGGAGGCCCAAACCTCCCCTCTCTCCTTCCCCCTCCCCTTCCCCAAAAGCCGGCAACGCACTTGTGATATCTCTGGTGTTGCGGGTGTCAATGGGTGGCAGCAATAGCTTTCCAACAGGCGATAAGTCTGCTCGTTTGCCACCTATTCCATAAAAAAATAATATTGCGCTAATGGTTTAAATATGAATTATTCCGTTTTAGAAGGTCTCACGTAATATATGATATTCTTCTCGCTATAACCTTTTTTATGATTATCAAACTTGTTCACGATGTATAACATCAAGCTACAACGAAGAAACTTTGAGACGAAGTTGCACTAGTCAGAAAAGATCCATTTATTTAAAAAGTGAACACGCTGCAGTAATCTTATAATAATAATAATAATAATACAGCCTTTTATTCAGATCTCTTAATTAATTACAATGCGTTTCTCTTATAAAATAATAACATTGGACTCTTAAACTAGATAAACTACTTAAACTAACATCTGTTGCTTGGTTATCTTTCCTAGATCTGTTTGCCAATCGACAAAGGCCTCCTCCAACCTTTTCCATTCTTTCCTTTCCTGTGTCACTCTGTTCCACATGACTCCAGCTACTGACAAGCCGTCAATGTAATGTCGTCTTCCCATCTGCATTAAGGGATGCTATTCATATTACTGGTTTTTGGTGCTTTTTAACTTTTGATGTTGGAGGGTTGCAGTAATCTTACTAACAATTAAAAAAAAAGTCTTATCAGGGTTCCCAGAGCCATCTGTCTGGCTTGAAAAAAAAAAGAATATTCAACCAAACGCGTCTGGTACCGACGGATACTACAGATATAGTCGACGCCTTCAATATTGCATCGCTCGGCTGAGCTAACTCAAATAAAGTTGAGCATAAAGTAATGCGGTTACATTCAATCTGAAACGTCTTTAACATTCATGTTTAGTTTGTAAAATTATAAAACATTACAAAAATACTTTTGCATGCTGAAGAAAACAATTTGAAATTTGGTTTTTATAAAAGGATTAGGAATAAGGAAGTGCGAGTTAAGTGCATCAAACCATTTGGACATCGTGGTACAGTAGGACAAAAATTCGTTTCTTAGGAGAGGCCTACTTATCAAGCTTTCTATAAAAGCTGTTGATTAGCAAAATACGATTTAGCGAAATCCTAAAATGTATGAGCAAATTCTCGTAAATAATAAGAACATGAGCAAAGAACCCGGTTAAATGAAATATGTAGAATAATTATGTAGCGTTGGTGGTAGTGTGTTGAAAAAAAACTCAGAACTGCAGTGTAAAGTAGATTTTGCTTTAAGGTAATAATATATATATATAACACAAAATAAAGTACAACATTGGATAAATGCTCTTAAGCTACTACTGTCGATGTTTGTAATCCCCCTGCGGCATAACGGTGCACAGAAAATTGCTCCGGGTCTAAAAGCGCTCAATGTACGTGAAATGGAAACTGTATTTTTAATTAAAAATAATAAAGTTAATGGACTTGCGCAAGAGATAGATGGATAATGGAGAGTTTTGTTTGGACTGACTTGATGATAATTAAAATCCAGATTAAATAAATGGATGTACAGTACCTACATCAAACTCCAAGGCCCAAGAAATTTACATTTCAAAGTGCGAAAAGAGAGCTTGTTGTTTGGTTTTTTAATTTATTTTAACATAAGAAACAGCATGATTGATTAACAAACGTTTCTAGAAACCTTTTTAGTTACCTATTTGCTTCCTACCTATCTTTAAGTTAATGGCAGTTATAAAAATATTTGAATTCGTATTTTAAGAGCTATACTGACTACCTATAAGTGTATATTTAGGAGCTACAGCATACCTGAGTGTAGGAGTAAAAAATAGTGCATGATGATAGACATAAACGGACGTCCTTTTATGTCAATTTGACAATTGTGTTTTAATAAAATAAGTAAAATTTCGAGATCGTTTTTTTGTTTTTGCGAAAGAAGGTCCCTATTTCATGTCATCTACATTTTTTATATTTTTTATCATTAATTCCATCACGATGAAGACTTGAAGACTCGAAGGCTTAGAATTGAAGACTTGAAATACTTGACATTGGCGGAAGTAGCTGATCCGGTTGATTGCCATATCATCAAAAGAAGAAGTAAAATTTCATCATTGCCGGGCAATGTTCTTTGTTTGAATTCAAACAATTTAAATCACGATAGCTCGCTCTGCGACTTATTATTATTCACTCCATCATTCAATTTTTGCATCAACCTCTTTATGTATACGCTGGCTGCCTCTTTGATGTACGTAGTTTATTCTAAGACAACGTACAATCACCAACATATCGTAGTCGTATGCAATACACGAACGAGATACAATTTACGGCAAGCAACAAAAGTGTCCCGCTTGCGTCAGCGCACGCACTGAAACGTACAGCGAAAGTTATTTATATGACGCAAGAGGATTGTAAGTGAGAGTATTTTTGATTAGCTATAAATGTTCCCGTGTGTAACTAGATCGACTGCATTAAACAAACAAGTGGAGTGTGTGTAGAATACACGAGCATGTACACATAATCACAAAAACCGAACGTCACTTCATTGATAAGAGCTAACAGGCCTAACATGTCTTAGGGATTTAATGGAAATAGAACAAAGATGAGTCTTGTTTCAATTTTAAGCAGCCTTTTTGATATAATTCGTCATCAAAATTTGTTTTTTTTATGCATGGGCCTGCCAAAGCGACATTACTGTCCTGATGGAAAGCAAAATCCAAGAGTGGTGGTCACAACGCTTATTGCGAATGCAGACAATACCACAATGCAGAATTTCGATTTACACTGTGGCGGGCGTCTCTTGTTCACCAACGAAACACGACACGAATACTATCATTTTAACACATTTCAAAAAGAAGTAGTATCAATTCGACTGTACTTTTTTAGGTTTGTTATTGCTTAACTTTCAACAAGGTGATCTGATTTTGATGATTTCTTTTTTATTTAAAGCGAAATTTCAGTGTTTCAAACTGCATGCTTGGTCCCATTTCAATTTGAGGAAGTTCTTGGAATAAGTTTTGTTTGTTAAAATTTGGTTATGTCCAAAAGGAGTACTGTCCCAAATGAGTAGGCCCATTCGTGATGATCAGCGTGACTTTTAGAGTCATCACGAATGATTAGACTAGACTACAGACTTCGTCTACAGAGTTCTGTCTGATTATTTGCAAAATGTTAAGTTGCTAAAGCGTCACAGATGGAATAGTTTTCCATCAGTTAATTTCTAAATAGAACATATATCTTTCTTTGGAGCATCGCTGTAAAAGGAGGAAAACTGGAAATAAACCCTACTCCAATCATCGCGGTATAGTAAGCCAAACCCCCTTTGCAGGTGAGACTTTTGTCCAAGGGTGGGATACTAAAAGCTATTGATGATGGTGTTGTATGTCCTTCCAATAATAGCTACAGATAAGCTTTGTAGATCTTTATAGCAAGATTTATGTGTAGTCCTCACACACGAATAGGATGTCTAATTGAATTGTGAATATTCCTTTTTGTTTTTTTGACACACAACGCCGTCTAGTCCCAAATTAAGCAGAACTTGTACTATGGGGTACTAGACAACTAATATAGTTACATTAAATACTTTTTTTTGTAAATACATACATACCATACATAGAAAACACCTAAACTCCGAAACAAATATTTGCAGATCATACAAACATTTGGCCCGATCCAGGATTCGAACCCGAGACCTCATGGACAGCAGTCGCGTACGCAACCACTGCGCCACCGAGGTAGTAAACCATATGATGTAGTACTAGACCCTTTGATAGTTACCTCCTGCTATTTAGGTCAACATCAAAGCCGAATATTGATTTAAGAGTAAAGACAATACCACCGTAATATTCTAGGTATAACAGAAGTAACAAAGTATGTATTATTATAATCAAACTTACAATCCCCGGCAGTTTTGCTGACGGTTACGGCCACTGTTTCTCTACTAAGATTTACAGTGGGATTACGTCTCGATACATCTCCGTGTTATGAAGTTATGAACTGCGTCATGGATCCTCTAGATTTAGACTAACCTTGTTTTTAATATCCGATAATGAGCGTATTAAAAACACAGATTATCTAATTGCTTTTATGTTATCCCATTATCTGAGCTACGTAGTACGCCACGTTAATTTCACATCTCCAAACAACTTCGCTCCATCCGTCATCCAACGAACGTCATACCACTAAACCCATTACGGCTTTAAAGATAAAAACCATTACTCACAATAGAAGTCTGAGGACTATTCAACCCACATCTTATTTTAATGTTTAAAAATACTCAAAAACATCAATCATACCGTAGGAGAGCCACGCTTCGGCATGAATGGGCCGGCTCGACCGGAGTGATACCACGGCCTCACAGAAAACCGGTGTGAAACAGCGCTTACGCTGTGTTTCATCGAGTGAGTGAGGATACCGGAGGCCCATACCCCAATCCAACGCCCCCTATCCCCCTCACCATCCCCTTTCCCCCAGGCCGCCATAGTGTGGGTCACCATACTGCATTGTTCTTTTTCGCATTGAGGATGGTGACCACCACTCTTGGATTCTGCTCATGCTTTCCATCAGGCAGGGCAGAGTCATTTTGGCAGCTTAAATATAAAAATAAAATACTACACTAAGCATACATACATATTATTATTTCAGTCGAAAGAGGTCCAGTACTGGACATAGGCCTTCTCTTACGCTCTCCACAACAACTTGTCCTCTGCCACCCTCATCCAGAGTCTTCCTGAGATCTTCGCCAGGTCGTTAGACCATTTTGTAGCGGATCATTTTAAGATACGTACATACAAAAATATATGTCGTGTTCATATATATGTATGAACCGGCTAATTTGTGCACAAATTAGCCGGCTTGATCAGAGTTATACCATAGTTAGGTTACTATCCGATTGGGTCCCTAATAAGGATAGTTACCCTATATACCCTAAGGATAGTTCCTACAATACCTGTAAGATAACTTACTCAATCTTTCTTCAAATGTTGAAATCTGAGTCCCAAAAAATACTTTTCTGGTACAGTATTTTAGTTATTGCGGAGCAACGTGTGTCGATCAGCTTCTTGCTAATAAATATGGTAAAAATAGTAGCTTATTGAACAACTTGTGCTGAAGATATGCTAGTGAAAGCAGACACTCGCCATGCTAGATTTTTGAGACGAAATAAGTTAGTAGGTTCCGAACCTCGAAAAGGATAAAGTAACCCTTATAGAATCACTTTGTTGTCCGTCTGTCTGTTTGTCAAGACCCCTTTTCTCAGGAACGCATGGAGGTATCAAGCTGAAATTCAAATTAAATACTCAGTACTGTACTGTCCCTTGGAGCTGTGAAAAGTCAAACTTCTAAGCCAACGTAATCAAACGGTACAATCGTTTGAGCCGCAAATTTTCGACACTCGCAGGAGAATCAACACCTACAGGGTACTTTCTGTGAACTCAGAATTTAGAAATCTGGTACAAAGTATCGGCTTATAGCACTGATAAAAGAAAAATTGCGAATAGCATATTTTTTTAGGTATGTCATATATATATATATATATATATATATATACTAATAATTTTAAACTTACTACCTTATTCATACGTAATTTAGATTAGCATTAGTACGAATTAAGATCCAATCTTGCTCAGTTTTGTAGATTTGTATAGCGACTGTTTTAATCTTCTTGTATTTAGTTTTTTATTTTTTAAATCTGTTTATATTAATAATTTTATTTCATTCGGAATACAACAACACAAATATTATAAGATAAACATTAAAGTTAAGAAGTCACAAAACTATTTTACAGGTACTCGCAATGTAGAAGCATGTCTTCTTTACATAATAGTCGATAAATTGCCCAACTATTTTAAGACCGTGTCTGACCCAAGATAACTCTCTAAGAACCTTATCATTATTTATCGCAGCGATAACTAACAACCGCTTATCATTCAACGTATTCGAACTAATAGCGGGACCACCGTCTCAATCAGTGACTATACAGATTTCTAATACAAGTTTTGAAATGTTATCTCCACCCACAGGTCAAATAAGGTCTTCTTATCCCTACACTAGTCTCCTTTCATTCCGTTCCCGGCCTAGACTCTATCGAGAGTATTTCGAGAAAACCTTTCCGGTATTTGTGTGTTCGAGATCAGATCCGAACTGAATTGTGAATGATTTTTTTTTCGAGAACTACTTATATGTACCTATAGTAAAAGTTCTGCTAAGGTTACGTTGTATGACAGATGTTCGAAATATTATTATTAAAGCCAATCTAAACATCGAGAACAAAGCTTCATTCCCGCGTAAAAAAGAAGAAAATAAATAAAGTTTGTAATTAAGCATTTTGTTATGAATTCTAGCGTTCACAATGACACTTCTTTTGAAAAGGTTTTATTCACCTTTAGCATTTTAAATTATAATAAATTATTATTATTTAATTCAACATTCACTTTGTTAGAGAATTATTCGAAACTTTTTTTTCTGCAGATGGAATAAAACGCAGTTAAATGGCCTGCAGGTCAGGCCAGTCGAGTCGCCCCCAGACGAGGAGGTATTCAGTCGTTACTTCGAAAAAGGAAAAGGTCTATAAAGTCTCGAAATACAATTTTATAGAAACTTTAGAGTAATACCATGGGAGCGTCACGCTTCGCCATTAATAGCCCGGCTTAACTGGAATGATACAGCGGCCTCACAGAAAACCGATGTGAAACAGCGCTTGCGCTGTGTTTCACATAGTGAGTGAGGATATCTGAGGCGTATACTCCAACCCTCTCTGCTATCCCGCTCCCCATCAGCGTACTTAATATGTATACATTTGAATACGATATTATGCCCGCGGCTACTCCGCCGTGTATGTTGGTAATCAGGTAGCCCATGTATTTTATCGCTATATATTTAAATATGTTTCACAAAGTGAGTGAGGATATCTGAGGCGTATACTCCAAACCTCTCTCCTATCCCGCTCCCTATCAGCGTACTTAATATGTATACATTTGAATACGATATTATGCCCGCGGGGACTCCGCCGTGTATGTTGGTTATCAGGTAGCCCATGTATTTTATCATCAAATAAAGGTAAAAAGTGCTGAAGGATACATAAATTGTCAAACAGACCATAATATAAATAAAAATATAATTTTAGGTTAAATTTGTTAGATATTGCTTATTCCACGAGTACTGGCCATTGTCTGTTAAAGAAATACGATATTGTCCAATTATTACAATCTAATTCAAATACAAGTCTGTCTGCTATACTTCACGGCTTAATCACTGCACCGTAGTCAATGGAATTTGGCCTGGAGATGCTTTAATTCTTGAGAAGGGATGTATTCTATTCTTTACCGCAATACCCGACATACACGCGGGTGTAGCCACAAGCAAAAGTTAGTTTATGTTATATATTTATATGTAAATTTGTTTATTTGTCTATTTACTATCGTAGGTTTTTGACCCAAATATATTACACAACTACTAAACTAAATTATTAAAAATATTGTAATTGCCGATATAAGTGAAAACTTATTACTAAAAATGTTATTTATGAAATGAATGTGTAAAATTAGACATTTTGTAATGTTTTAATTAGAATCATCAACATTGAAAATTAGCATGTCAGTGACGCGGTGACGCAGTGACGGTGACGCGAACTTATAAGATTTTCTCCTACCAAAAAGTGCTCAACGCGGCTAAAGAAGTTTTGTGACGTCAGCATGTGCGTGACGGTGACGCGGTGACGCGAACTCATAAGATTTCCCCCTACCAAAAATTGATTTTTGTTCACCTGAAATGTGCTCAACGCGCCAAAAGAAGTTTTCACTTTAATAAATTAATGTATATATGATAAATAAAATGTATTTTATTAGCTGCAGTTTTTTATGTAATTTTTCTAAAATATTCTTTTTTTTTATATATTTTAGCTGCCAAAATGACTCTGCCCTGCCTGATGGAAAGCATGAGCAGAATCCAAGAGTGGTGGTCACCATCCTCAATGCGAAAAAGAACAATGCAGCATGGTGACCCACACTATGGCGGCCTGGGGAGAAGGGGGATGGTGAGGGGGATAGGGGGCGTTGGATTGGGGTATGGGCCTCCGGTATCCTCACTCACTCGATGAAACACAGCGTAAGCGCTGTTTCACACCGGTTTTCTGTGAGGCCGTGGTATCACTCTGGTCGAGCCGGCCCATTCATGCCGAAGCGTGGCTCTCCCACGGTAAAAATGTATTCCAAAATGTATTTCTCTTATGTTATTAAGAACGACAAATAATGAAAAATCATAATGGTGTTAGTTGAAGCTAAGTCAAACTTGCTGTAATTTTTTCAATATTTTTAAATTTGGAAACTACGAGTTCCAAATTTCAAACACAAACTCTTATAGTTTTTGGTGTGATTTTAATATCATTTATCGCAATTATTTCTATAATTTTTAATTCGGAGCTTACGAGTTCCAAATTTGAAAGATCAACTCTGTAGTCTTTGGTATGATTTCACGGCCTACTGCGGCTACATCACAAATATTACGAACACATCGAGGAAGTATTGCGCTCATGTCAACACACCTACATGACGAAATAGTTAGTGCGACCTCGATTGTATTTACTCTCCACAACTTCATACGTATGTGTATTTGCTTTCGTATGTAACTAGACCTTTCCGACTGTTTGTTTACATTTTTAATTCTGCGATTTTGAGAAACAAAACCCATCCTCCACAGATAACATATGAAGTAACATTTGGAACTTTCTAGAATTACACTTAATATTGCAATAATATAGTCGTATTTTATGTACAACTATAGCCTAATAACCTAATAAACAATGATTAATTATTTTTATTTATAATAATTATTTGTATAATTATTATTACAAAGTTCACTATTTTCAAAATCGAAAATTGACTTAATTAAATACAAATACCAAATTATTATCAATTTTTTTCAACGTTATCTATTTACTACGTTCAATGTTAGCGTGACAGGTTACAGGTTAAAAGGCAATTCTAATTAGTAAAAAAAACTATTTTTAGAAACTTCTTAACATCTTTAATTTTTTTTCTTTCTCTTTTAATCTCATAAGAAAGAATTTATATGGTTTTTATTGTCTGAATGCATATGGTTCGGTGATTATTCTGACCTCAGATCATATGAACAATTTGTATGATCTGAAAGTTTGATCGTTGGGCTCATAATTTAGGGTTATTGACAAAAAACGTATGCAGACGCATTTAAGCCGGTGCACAGATATCATTGAAATTGGTACTATATGCATTTGATTTGTGTTCAATGCTCAAAACAAACGCAGCCATAAGTATTACAGCACGCTACCCTCTCTTATTTTTTTAATGTTTTCTTTTTGTGTTCTCTCTTTTGGAAATATTAAAAACCTGTGTGAGAAGATCTTGATTATTCTTACATTTTCTAATAAAAACATTATTATTCTAGCTATCCCGATACATCGATCAATCATAGGTACTTCAACATCGATATAGTGTAATAGCACTCATAGTGATAGGCATTTACATCTATAGCTAAAGTAATGGGCACTGCAAAAGACAGGCGTCTTTCATTTGGAACGTAAACGTTTTCAGGACGAACAAAACAAGTAGTTAGAAGATAAAGAAGGAAGGTAGGGATCAAAAAGATGAAAGTTTCAGGTAGCCAGAGTAAGTGATCCTGTTAAATCTGGGATGGGTTACCGTATTGATACTGTAGTAGTTGACGATGCATGTCCTGCGAATTGAAGGTGTTAAAACAGGGATATGAGCATGTGATGGCTATACACCATTTACTAGGGTAGTATTCCTCGGTTTTTGCGGCGTAAAACTAAGGATTCTGTCCTTCAAAAAACTTTTTTGTTGAAATGTATCTTAAGGTATCTCATGTTCTTTTTGTAATCTCGCAATCTATTTGCATACATGTTGTTTCATATCTTTATATTTCTCTCACCAAAGGGTTTACCCAGCAAATAAAAGGAATATTTGAGTTTGATTCACAATTAGACACGGTATGACTGCAATTGCATTCTGCATTAGATGTTTAGAAGATTGCAGGTGCGCTCAGCATTATATGATTGGTAGAGAATTTAACTTATAAATTAAAGTTTTAGTTTATTGTAGATAGATAGATAGAAAACTATTTATCTGCACAGTATAATATTACAGTTAGAAGAGAGTATATGAAGAGTGAGACGGAGTGTACAAAGGGCGGCCTTATTGCCAAAAGCAATCTCTTCCAGGCAACCTTAGTTGTATTGTTAAATAAAATTATAATAGCAAACGAACAGCCTACATTTGGATAGGACAGTATCCATTGAATCAATTAGTTAGAGGTGAATATTAATTGGCTCTAAGCATCAACTTGACAAGCGGCTTGCAATCGGATAGTATACCAGTGGACTGCGATAGGTTAATAATGACGATAATAATGAGTAACGATTTGATTTCGATCCTCAGGTTCATACAAGTGTACATAATGTAGACATGTTACTCTCATATTTTTACTGTCTCTGGTTCAAATCGTATCTGATTTCAATTTAATACACAGTTCCGCAAGCATTATTTTAGCTGATAGCATATTCATAATATGTGTGGGTAATATATTAAAATTTATTTGTATAATAATAACATTAACACAACAATAAGCTATTAACATTGATTACTTATAGTACACAGTACCGTAATTGTAATCTACAATGCGTTTTGGTTGCCGGCCAAATATTTATTCTATTTTCGTTTTCATTCATCCTGTGCCTCCTAATCTGAAGTTGAATCGGTTAATATTTCTTTATAATACTTACATTGAAATGAAATGAGTTCGTTACTAGCCATTACACATATTAACGTACTTGAAGATTAAAAATGGAGTAGGTACACTTGCGTAGTTCTTTTTTACTATTCAGATTTGATACGAGTGTAATCAATATATTATTAAATAAATATTTATAAGTAATATCTATATTAAGAAGAATGCTAAATACCAAGGCTAATACGTAAAAACAGCCAAAACAATATTATGTTTGCAAATACATTGCAAGAATACAAAGAATAATATGATATACCTTACGTTGCATTTGCATATAAAATTTTCCTAAAGGAAAGAATCGTTAGTTTTACGCCACCAAAATCAAGGATTACTTGTCAAAACCACTTTCTAAAGAAAGTCCTAGACTAGCCTAGACTAGTAAATCGTGTTGACAATGATGATCAAGTGACTCACTAACACTCGAAAAAGTAATTTAGACACTACATATGTAAAATATTATAAGAGTATGACTTTTTTATTAATCCTACATTAAAGCCTACGTAGATTAATTGCCAATTCCATTACGCACTTAATCCGAATGGATTCCTAAAATTAATTAGTGGATTTCTATCGACATTTTTGGGATGATAAATTGGAAGCATCATAGAAGTGACATTGAGTTGAGAAGAAAATTCAGTTTTAATTATATTAGACAGTACTGCAGTTGATTAATTTTTGTTATAAAGCAGAGGGCAGCGATTTTATTCTGATTTATTTTTTTAAAGGACCTATAAGGGCAAAGAACCTGAAACCTTGCCGCCCAAGAGAAATGTGTGTGAAATGAGGACTCAGGGGAAAAGAGGCTAGAGTTGGACTTTGGGTAAGCTCACTCATACGGTGAAAACTAACGAAAGAAATGTTTAACATAAATTAAGGCGGTCCATACGTGCCTGGCTTTTCCACAGTTCGATATATTAAAGACACTCTCGCTAAGTTACAGCTTCGCAGCGAGAAAACTTATAGCTTCATTGAATAAGTTATAGAACTTTCCTTGAGCAATAGAAGTGTATATAATTCTTTATGTGTACGACTTTTATACGTATTGTTGTATTGCAAAAGAACGAGTTTCTCATTCAATTATAAGACTACCCAGATCTTAACATGCTTGTAATATAAATGCGAAATATAAAGCGTGGGTCCATTTCATAGAGCACTTTACGGTGCCCTCGGGTTAACTCACTTATTCTATTGAAACTCGTAGGTAACGTGTTTTCATGTTCCTGAGGTCATTAGTTCCCGTGAAAGTTATTTGTCTAACTGAATGATTGATGCATGGGGTAATTGACATTGGGGATACGTTCGTGATTGTGTAGAAAAAGTCGACTTCAAAAGAAAACATTTTTGGGAATCTGATAGTGTAACAAACAAACTGATAAATAAAACAGAAGCAAACCAGTTAAGAAAGTGAGTTTATAAAAGAACACGTAATCGTGACAATGCCTATTTTGATACGTTCGTTAGTGCTATTCTACACAATCATGAACGTATCCCCAATGTCAATTACCCCATGCATCAATCATTCAGTTGGACAAATAACTTTCACGGGAACCAATGACCTCAGGAACATGAAAACACGTTACCTACGAGTTTCAATAGAATAAGTGAGTTAACCCGAGGGCACCACGTCTTATTCTTCCGTGAAGATCTTAAACAATGTTCCTGCCTGCTTGTGCCTGCTAATTCTACTATCACTGGAAGGTCATTTAACTTTGCATAACGGTAACCAACACTTTTTATGATAAACTCCACCTAAATGGTATCTGTGAGGGCTTTATAGTAATATTATCTAACAGATAAACCACAAATTTGTCATATATTTTTATTTCTTTGAGTATACATACACGAGATAAGAAAAAAATACGTATTGTTGTAATTGTTATAATTTACACTGACTAATTGTTATCAAATATGTTTGTTTAAGATTATAAAACTGTTATCTCAAATACCAGACATATTTTATTTGTTTCTTTCTTTTGCTTCTAGTACAACTAAAATAAATGGAATAAAATTTTAAGATGACAAATATTTTTCCATGACTGTCATTATTCGACAACTCTTAGAATAAAGCCAAAGGATAGATAGGCTGTACCTAAGACTTCATTTGATATAATGTTAAGGAAATCGTATTGGCAAAAGCGAATACCTTGATAGTGACGATAAATTGCTGAACTTAGTTACATCTTTTTATTATTTTTTAAATTATTTAATACAGAACAAACAAAAAGACACCTGTGGGGGAACGGGTGTCATTTCCCTCCAACACAAAGTGAGGATCCTCCGGCCAGGCAAGGAGATCATGCCTGGCGGGCCACTGCCCAACGGTTGATGTTGGAAAGTAGGCGCAAGGACTTTTAATGCGCGGTGCAGGATTGGTAGTTTCTTTGATTCCTTCGTTACTCCATAGTTACACATATCTTCGGTAGATGGCACTGTAGTATATTTGTGTTGCACTCTATGTGGAAGTCGCCACAACACCTAACCTCATGGGAAATGACTGGGCGGTGTCACATATGAACACTATTGAATGAACTCATCACTGTTCACTGCTGAACGAAGGTATACCCCAAAGACCGTCAACTTTCCTTCTCTAGAAACAAACTTATTCTATTTCCAACTCCTCCTTTTCGGGGATTTGTCCTAATCCATCTCTTGGGCAGCCCGCATCCATCCGTTGCCAGACAATTGTCGGTCCATAGCAAGCCATGCGCAGCTACAACTATAGAATCAAAATTGTGTTGCCGATTTTGCCGATTATCGTCACAAAAAACTCAAAAGTTTTTGAGATTTAGAGTTTCAGAAGCCTTGGATTCCCCTAGTGTATAGCGATGAAAGAATTGCTTAGTACCGTTTTTCTGTAAAACCTAACTCTGTCGACCAGCCTAATAGTGCACAACCATGTTTTTCCCGTAACTTTCAGCTAAATAAATAATATAATACATAAGTTAACGTACCTCTTATATAAACCCAACCCGATTATTTCTCCAAGATAAAAAACCTTTTCATTTATAAAATTGAATAGAAATTTACAAACATGCATTGTTATCGAAAAAACGTTTGTAGTCTTATATACGTGCCTTATCTTATACAGCCAGTTTTTGGAGTAATGCCAAACTGACAAAGATAAATAAATAACTTAAAGTTTTAATATCTCTATCTATATTAATGTTGTTTAAAAGGACTCTGCATCTTGTCGTTACTTATGAAACGTTAGCTCTGGAAAAGTAAAAAAAAAATAAACTGATGTATCATGAGAGGGAATAAAATGCAATGTAGTTCTATACTAATATTATAAAAAGTTAAGGTTTGTGAATTTGCGAGGTTATTAGGCGTAATCTCTGGATTTACTGAACCGATTTAAAAATTACTTTACCAATAGAAAGTCACATTATTTGTGAGTATCATAGGCTATACAAACATTCTATTTTTCTTTTCGTTTTTATGGGCCATTGATTGCCTTTTAAATATAGTCAACTGATATTCTTGATGTAGTGATTTAAAACTATATAATGTATATTTAAGAGAACTTCTGCCGACAAACTGTCCTGCAGTTTGGCAGACATAAGACTGTAACATATGTAATTTGAGTTAAAATAAATTAAAAAAAAATACATTAAAGCGAAAAATTACCGTGATATCCAACATAAGCTAGTATGATTATATTTTTATGAAATTTCTTTCAACAATTTCACGTGACCCAATCGGTTTTCAGTATTAGTAGTATTTTTATCACAATCTCTGGACGCCTTCAAGTCTACAGATATGAATTAAATATCAAAACTATGCTCATTTTTCAATATAGTTTGTGTGTGCATAAAAAACATAAAAGTTCTACACCATTTGAACTCCGATTTCGACACAAATACAACACTCTTTAAAGATGATTTTTGTTTATTTTTCAACCACAATGTGCTGCCACGCGTGGCAGAGTACAGCTATCGGGTAAATATAGCTTAATATATCTACTAATGTCATAAACCTCACGACAATAATTATTAGGGACAGTAAAAAATAAAGATTTTTTTTTAAATGAACACGTCCATAACAGACTTATAATAAAATAATTTGGCCATCATCCATCCATCGTGAAAATTTTGAACGCTTTGCTTTCTATGTCCTTTTCCTCCCATGGGACGAAATATTTACGTTCCGCGTTTTCCCCCCACCCATCTTCTTAAAGTACATCCAGCTTTCATCCACGCTGCAAGATTAAGAGCTACATTACTCATACGATCTCCAAACCGAGACGCCATTTTTCCAGACAGTCTTTGTTCGATGCAACTCCTTAACTTAAAACAATGCAACGCTCTAAATTCCAGTAGTTCTTAATCTGTTACCTTTATTATAAAAATAGTGACGTCATTTAATGTATATATCGTGGCATGTTTATCATGTCGATAAATTTGAATCTAAGATCATGAATATCATCAGTCTATTGCTATCCACTACTGGACATAGGCCTCTTCCATTTACGCAACTCTGATCGATTTTGGACTAAGAATATATTAGATATGTATAATTTCGTTTAAATCTAAAAATAATATACATATATATATTATCAGAATATTTGCATTTACATAAAATCTATTATTATTTAAGTAACCGTGTAAATTATAATGGCCAACCACATTTTCTTAAAGGAGTCAAGCACGTAATACAGTACGTAAATAATATGTCATATTTGTTTATACTACAAGAAATATTTTGAATGTGCGAACAGATTTGTGCAAAACGGCGCATGAATCACTATTAAGAGTTTATTTAAAACGATAAATGCATGAATAATGATTGAAATGATGTATGAAGAAGTCTGTAACTTAACAATTTACCTTCTCTTCCAGTAACTTAAACAGTTATATATTATTTTTTTATGGAAAAGGTGGGCAAACGAGCAGACGTAGCGCCTGATGGTATGCGACTACCGCCGCCTATGGACACCTGCAACACCAGAGGTCACAACTGCGTTACTGGTCTTGAGGGATGGGGAGGGGGATGAGGGGAAAGGTTGGATTATGGGCCTCCAGTACCCTGGCTCCAGATGGCGTAAGAAATCGGTTCCCGGATCCCTCCCGTCTCAGGCGCAGGGTGGCACACTGTGGGGGTTTAGTCGGTTCGATACCGACACACCGCCCCGCCGCAAACCCCGGTAGGGTAAAGGTCCGAGGAGGTTCCCACACGTAAAATAAATAAAAAAGGGCCTCCAGTATCCTCACTCACTCGCTGGCGCTGTTTCACACCGGTTTTCAGTGAGGCCGTGGTATCACTTTGGTGGTGGTAAATTAAATAAATTATAGACATATCTTTTACGCGTTCAAGGTAACAGAGCCACTTTGATTCAGCTGAACGGGCAGGCTCGACCGGGGCGGTACTACCCTCGCACAGAAAATCAACCTAAAATTACAGCATTCGTGTTGTCGTGCTTCGTTGGTGAGTGCGAGACCGGAGGCCCAATGATGCAGTAGTGTCACTAGGTCGCCATGATGTGGGTCACCAAGCTGCATTGTTGCATTGTCTGCATTCGCAATGGGCATGGCGAATACTACTCTTGGATTCTATTTATGCTTTTCATCAGGCAGAGTAGAGTAATTAGGGCAGCGTCACCACTAAAAAAAATTGATATGTTTTCAGTCATAATTTCTTTTACAAAGCCATTTACTACATTAAACATACTGTAGCTTACTCCTTAAGAAACATTATATAGATGTACTGACACACTCACTTTTTTATCTGTTTTTTCATGTAAATCAAGACTTCGATAACGGTACGTAAATGCATAAAGTACTTCCCACTAATAACGATAAATTAACATCCATTAATCACTCGTTAGAAAGATTGTGGTTAACTCAAAACCCAAGTGAAACGCATTTCGTCAGATTTCGACGTCACGTCGATACGCACAGCTATTTAAGCGCTCCGCATTCCACTTTAACTTTAAACATTTTACAGATAATACCCCACAAAGTGGAGTAACACACTGATAATAGACGGTCGGTTATAAATAAACGTCATTGAAACCTAAATACTGTTGTTTTAAATACAAATGATAACGTTTTTGTGAATAGCGTCTATATTAGAAGTACGTTGTAAAATATAATATTTACAAACATTTTCTTTTACAACTCAATCGGTAAACCAGAACATATTTCTACGTTACGATAATTTAGTAAACTAGTATGCGTAATCAGTACGTAATCGCTTCATTAAACAGCATTGGCGGTTGGCATTTGACGGTTCTGGTCGATACAATACTCTGCATTCGTATTTCTCTGAATAAAAGAGTTAACATAAAAATTAAAACAAAAGAAACCAGTCGTTTATTTACATGCTGTTTATAGTTATTAGTGACAAGACCACTACAGTGCATTTAACTGTCACTGAATATTGTATTATTTTGATGGAATGTCTACAAGTACCTATGGTTACAAATTAAAGAATCATTCAATATTACTCCTTGAATATTAAAGAATAAAATAGCATACAGACTTGAAGGTTGTAAGCATTTACTTTTGAAAGTGCGTAGTTCACGTTACGTTTAAAAAATTATTTATTAAACATAAGTAAGTAATGAAGTAAGTACAATAAAAGTAATGAAATGTTTTATACAATCGTGAAAATTACTACAAATATTCTGAATTTATTCAGAGATAAGTCCAAAATGTTTAGAAGCAACAAGTCACTCATGGTTTTACAATTGATCCGACGAAATAAATATCCTATAGAGTCTAAAATTCATAGCATCGACTTAATCTTTGGTCCTTGATAGAGGTGATAAAGCTAAAAATGAGACTTTCGAACCTAATATGATGGTTTTTACGTACCTACATAATACAATCCAAATTGGACTGATGAAAACTGTTAATATGGTTATAACTCTTATTTTACAGAGGTGTAAGCTAATTTTTTCACAGGACCATCCCAATTCCCACTTTACAACAGATATATTAGAAGATAAACGCATTTACCAACAGTAAAAAAATAATGGAAGAGCTATCCTTCGGTACATGTGGATTGATTCGAACGAAGAAAAACAACAGGCTCGTAGAAAAACAGTGTTAATTAGGCGATTCCTTTTTTTACTTTTCACTGACAAGTAAGGTGTTCGTGTGCTTAATTCTATACAGTGGACTTATAAACTTTTTACTATTCCTCCAATAACTGCCTGATAAATTCTTGTGGTTTCTGGTTCGAACAAAATTTTCTCAATGGACTTAAAGCTTGTTTTGTAGTCTGACTATATCTCCTGAACTGAGGAACCTAGTAACCTTATGTTGATATTTAGTTTAACAATTTAGAAGTGCTAATGATGTTCCATATGATGCAAACAGTGATTGTCCTAGTCTTCATGCATCAGGGTAGAGCAGAATTTCTCTTTTTTTGTACTCCTTACTTATAATTAAAATACCTATAGGTATTCTAGTTACTTCGTTAAAAAAAGACTTTTTAATTTTTAAATATTATAAATTTATTACATTAAAATTAAATTGATTAAACCACTGGCCGCAAAGGTTGCGGAAATTAAAAAAAATTAAGCGATTTAAAGAGGTTCCTATCGAAAAAATTGTTACTATTTGATGATCAGTGAACCACATTCCTATCTTGCAATATTCGTTGTAACTGATATGACATTTTTTTTGTTAAGTGTTTTGTTTTTATATTATTCAGTGACATCATAGGAATTTTGTTATTTTTATTGGCATTTAACATCCTAATATGCATTATGTTGACTATTGTTTTTCCATTTTTGACATTTGTTTGACATTTTTGTTTTACTTATTAGATTATTAGTGAATGACAAAAAAAAATATTGACACTTTCTTTGTCCTTATTTTTCATGATTCATTGTGTTGTTATCAGTGTTTGTATTATTAATAACGGTATTGGTTTTTGTGATTATTAATTGTTTTGTTTCGTTTATTGTCATTATCATTGATTGTAATTTACTTATAGCTTCAAAATATTCACATACAATGCATATTTTTTTAATGAAGACTAAAAGTTGAAAAATATAATACTACTATACTATAGTACTATAATAATACTAACTACTATAATTAAGCATTTAACAAGAGAAATATAGTCTAATCTTCAATAGTCTGGCGTGTTGAAAACTTAGTATTAGTCTAAAAATTGATAAGCAACAATTTACACGGTTTAGCATTTAGAAGGTAAATTACTTTATTGAAATGTGAATGTTTCACACCACTCCCATTTCTCTTAGGGCGACACGAACATTTTTGGCTCTTGACTTTTTAACTTCGTTGCCACATAGCGCCTCAGAACAGAACTATGTATGTAAAAATTACAAGCGAAAAGCAAACCAAGAAACAAAGTATTGTATGCTAAAATTTAATTGCAAGTGCCTTAAAATGGTAGTAGACACAGTTAAAAACTTGAATATAATTTTGGATAAACTCACAATTATTAAATATTCTCATACAAAAACGTAACTTTAAAGAATAGCTCCAAAATATAACAAATTATATACAATTCGCTAATACCGATGTTTGTATACAGAGATATCTGTACTCTTCACATTGTAATAAATTATCACCTTGATAAGAGACGATTTTATAAGTAGTTTTATTTAAGATTTATGTACCTATAGTAAGTCAAATATAGAACGGTCTACACTTTTTGCCTATGATAGCCCTACTTGAGATTAATTATCAAAGAAATATATAATAATGATCTTTATAAAAATCGTCTTATATCTGTCCTTCGAAAATTATGAATAATGGTTTTTCACTTTTTAAACATCGAATAAACAAAAGATATACCTATATTAATTTTAATAATCGACAAAAAAAGGTACGTAACAAAAAGTAACTAGTTATATTTGACCACAAATCACATAAAATAAACATACGATCAGCTGATCAAAAAAAATTCTAAAGACAAGAAAAGAAGAAAGATATTCTTACCTATATCACACACATCACTAATAACAACACCACAAATCAAGTTTCACGTGTAGTCAATTTAAAAAAATCACAACGTCAATTTAGCAAGAACTTTACGTGATGATAAGAACACCCCTGTGTCGCCTGAGGCAGGTACAGCGCGGGGGACGAAGGAGATCTAGTAGGTTAGTTAGACTAGTAACTACAGCGAGTCACGACTATCGGAGGGTGCTAGCCGTAGTGAGCGCGACGTGCACATTCTCTGACGGGTGCATGACGACTGGCGTTCCCCGCCCGCCCTATCGCCTCGCCACCGCCCAACCAAATTGTTTACATAACCACTAACTATAAAAGACTTTTTAATACGCTTCTTTCATTAATATGGTAATTCTCATAGTGTTGTTGATAAACGGGGCTATGTGTGTGGGGAATGCTGCCGACGTTCTATTAACGACTTAGCAGTATTTTGGTGTAAAATTTATGTAGAGACGAAATTACTGTATATTAAACCTTTGCTTGGAAAATTACATTAGTTCTTGGGGGGATATGACCAAAATCGGGATATTAGAACATAAAAACCAGGAAGAAAAAACTTATGTGGCAAGAAAAAGTGAGAAAACAACGATTAAAAAGTACTACATCCATTGAAAAAGTTAACTCACGGCTACTCACTGTCTCACACTTATCTTACTGACAGTAATTTAATTTCGATTAGATATTAAATTGGTTATTTTTAAACGTAGAGAGAGAGAGATGTAGATGATAAAACCATAGATATCTGCGTTCTGCCCTTTGATTCCTAGAATTTAGGGGAGCGAGTGAGGAATAATCATAAACTCAGAGGAAGACGATAAAAAATTGCTTTACACCGATTTTTGTGCGGCCGAACCACATGAATCGGCCCTTCTTAATTTCGTAATTACAGTCCACAAAATATAGTTTGATCTCTGTGTTAGTTGTCATTAGTGTCATTTTTGAACTTACGAGATACATTTTATCTCAATTATATATAGAATGTATAGCACTTTATCTTCTTTATATTAATAAAAATGAATCACCGTAATGTATGTGCACGTATAACTTCCGATCAGATGCACCAATTCGGATAATTCCTTCTTGTATATGTTTGTTATAGTCAACACAAGGTTTGTATAGAAAAAATAATAAGAAAAAATCAAAAATGATTTATTTTCGAGGTCCGTCACTGTACAACACTTGTAAGAAACTGAGGCGGGTATAAATACTAAAACATTTTTTTCGCGAATTTAGAAAACATTTACGAAAAAAAAGTATGGTGGTTCGAAGTTCGCTCTGTCAGCTAGCTTGCAATGAAAATTAGCATGTTAAAATAACAATATAGGTAAGAATATAAAATTAAATCGCTTGTTCAAAGCTACTTTGTTGATTTCATGGCTGTCACAGAGAGACATTGTTTATAGAAAGCTCCCATCATATCAAGGGCTTTAATGTATTACGAAAATGTTTGTGTGTAAGTAAGCATTTATTTTCCAATACTTATAACTTCATAGTCTGGTAAGGTAGTATAGTAGATACTGCATAGTTTTTGTTTGTTTTTATGGAATAGGTAGCAAACGAGCAGACGTGTCGCCTGATGGTAAGCTATTACCGCCGTCCATCGACACCTGCAACAAGCGCTGTTTTACATCAGTTTTCTGATAGGCCTTGGTATCACTCCGGTCGAGCCAACCATTCATGCCGATGCGTGGCTCTCCCACAGTAAGTGTTTGAGAGGTGTCCAGTTATTATTGTTGTTTAAAAACTCTAGCTTCACATACATACTTGTATACAGATATGGAGAAAATATATTATGTAAATATGCCATTTTCACCATACCTTTTCACCACACAATATTATCACACTTTGACAAACTCAAACATTGAGAATCGGAAGGATGGATGGGTAGAGAAAGATAAACAATTGTTGTTTAAACGCGATATCTAGAGAAAGGAATATTGGCCTCAAAAACACATTCAACAACATAAAAGTAGGCTACATTTACTTTGGTAAAATTACTGATAAAACTTTATTAGACAATAAAACTTTGCAGTACATTCAAGTCTCCTGGAAGTGACGGATTAAAAACACTGCGTGTTACCACTCCTGTCACCATCACCGTCCCAGTCGTCAGAGCAAACTGTGCAGTACAATATCTTTACAAAGAGAAGAATAACTTGAAAGTAATCATTTAATCCTATTAACTAAACAGAGACACAACATTGAACTATTGAAAGCTATAGCTATCATGTGTGATGTACATTGAATAAAAGACAAATAAATATCATAGCCATCCTACCCGTATCAAATGATCTTTAAACTAGTTATTCGTAAAAATAAGCTAAAAACTAGACTGCCTCGTTAGTCTAGCAGATAGCGTATGCGACTGCTAACCAAGAGGTCACGGGTCACAATTTCTAGGTCTTACTGAAATCGTTGTGGGGTTATTCTTACATAAAATTATTAATAGCAGCAGCATGGAATTATGCCTGTTTCACGCCTGTGTCCCCAAGAGCACGTCAAGCCGGTTTATCCCGGATATCATGAGCATATATGGCAATCGTTATTGAGAATTTAGTGCTCTTAAATATACTGACAACTAGTTGAACCTTCGAATTCAGTTCATCCTCCGGGTTGCAGATGTCTGATGCCAGTCGCTCCATGGAAAAACTGATATTCAGGTAAAGCCGATTGAACTAGTAGCCAACCCCAAAATTTCTTGATAATAAGAAAGTCTAAGAAGAAAAAGAGTAATTTTTTTATGTTTTTCTTACTAGGTTTTAAAGCAGGCTCTTAACATGAAAATACACTTAAATTGTTCTCAAAGGTCACAATCTGATTATTGGTAATAATTTAAACGTCGTCTGGGTTCAAATAAACTGAACACAGCCGTTGTCCCTGCTCTGTCGTCGCGTTTTCTGCACTAGTCAAAGCAAATTAATTTTGAAAATTAAGCATTTTTTTTCATTTTAGGTATACTGACTACATTGATTAAACTAAAACCGTAGCAATAAACTTTGTTATAGCTTTTCTAGATAAAGCTCCTTACATTTAATTAAACAGAAATTGTATTTCTTTTCTTAAATTTACTTGACGAAAAAGAGCAGGTTCTCCTTAGTTTAGCTGTTTGTTCTTTCGTGTTTGTTACTTCAGAATTCTATCAATTGTGTATAAATCAATTATATATTTAATATCAAATAATATAATATAATTCGAAAGTAACTCTGTTTGTCTTTCTGTCACGCTGTCACGGTTAAATCGCTGCACCAATTTTAATGTAATTTGATATTTAGATACTTTGATTTTTGGAGAAGGAGCACATAACCTACTCTCCACTGCAATAATCGATACACACGTGAGTAGAGCTGCATGCCAAAGCCAATTTGATTTGAAAATCCGTCTCAGTCAAATAAATATAGTTTGTGTTCAAAATACTTCTTCATCATCATCATCATCAGTCTATCGCATCTGCCTCGGTGGCGCAGTGGTAGCGTACGCGACTGCTGTCCATGAGGTCTCGGATTCGAATCCTGGGTCGGACTAAATGTTTGTATGATCTACATATATTTGTTTCGGAGTTTGGATATTTTCTATGTATAATATGTATGTATTTACAAAAAAATAGTATTTATGTATTCATATCAGTTGTCTATTACCGATAGTACAAGCTCTGCTTAGTTTGGGACTAGATGGCGTTGTGTATAAGTTGTCCAAATATATTTTTTTATTATTATTATATTTATTATCGCAATCCACTCTTGGACATAGGCCTCTCCAATTTCACGCCACTTAGTATGATTTATGACTTCTTGCATCCAGCTCCTGCCTCAGAATATTTCTTATAAGTAACTAATGTTTATCATATCAAATCGATGTCGATGTAGAGGATAAAATGAGCAGACGTGCTCTGCTCAAATAGTTACTTGTGGTTACTTGGAAAGTTTCCTGGTAATTTAAAAAATTGGTGATATTTTAGATATTGACGTGTTCTTTTCGAATTTTTTCTTTGCCATCTCATATCTTTGCCGCTCGCGCCTTCATATCTGAATAATGTCGCTCAAAATCACTTTTTTGATATTAACTCCGTTCGGCCTTATTTTACGATGTAAATAGGGAAATTAAACTAGAGAAAATGGCCTACAATTTATGTAGGTACGTACGAGAGCGGCAAAGTTCACTCCAACACGCGTTGTGGTCAAATGACTTGTATCCACACCACCATGAGGCGGTGTTGGAGGTGGTATTCTCTTTAGGCCTAACCTTCTTGTAGTGTACTGTTCCAAAATTTAGAGAATTCTCCTTCGCTTCGCTATTCTTGAAGGATTAGAATTTAAAAGTTCATCGTGCTAGATATGGAGTGAAATGTGACACATAGAAATTTCTTTCACGTTAAATCATCAGCTTCGTTGTATCAGAATATTCCAGAAGCGTGAAGGTTGGGTTACGCGTATCTCCCGTCCGAATTGGATGGGTGACTGGGACGGCTCCGTGGCAGTCGTCGGCTCCGCGGCGGCTCGTTCCACGCCCTTGTCGCTAAAAGACAAGGGCAATGGATATGTTGCCGCCGAGTGGGGGGGGATCACCATTTACGGTGTGTACTTCTCCCCNAAAAAAAAAAACGCGTATCTTGGAGACTAATCTGAAACGTTTATATCCCATGAGACATTGAGGTAGAGATACCACATGCAGGTTTAAATCCCTGTTTGTTTGAGTATATTGTAATGAATGTATTTTTTAATTACGGTGTCTTTTTCTTCAAAATCCTAAATTTGTTATTAAGGAGCCCCCTTTAGTAATTAGAAATAAACGCTATATTTCACAAAAATAGCAAGTGTAGGGAAAACATAGTGACAACAATATTATAGTGACAATAATATAATGTAGAAATTTTAGTGTAATGCACGCCTTAGAGTATCTGTGGGTGAGTGTATATAGCTGTGTGCATACTTATGCATGTAAACATGTTCGTGTACATATGTACAAGTTAACCCTAAGCGTATTCTCAGTCTCGTCGTATCTGAGGCCCAGAAACTATTTTGTTATAATGATTTTAAATTTCTGTTTTGTTTCCTTGTAGGAAAATCCTACTTCTGTTTTTCACATCAAACATGATTAAACATGGCGTGAAACTAAAACTATCAGTAAAACTGTTATTATTATTACTATTGTGTAACTGGACCACTCTAATTTCATTTGTTTATTTAAATACCATGAAATGTAGTGATGTTAGATTCAGGATAGTAAATAATAATGTATATTATGGGAATATTAAGGATGAAAATATTTCTCTACAGGGAGGACTGTCGAAGACTTCAACAGCTGTTTATATTTGTTTTCTAGATATTATATATATTATTATATTATATATATATTATATTGTTTATATTTGTTTTCTAGATATTATAATACGTTGTGGCTACGTAAATCTTGCCGTTGGATGTTTTTAAGCCGCCCGAAGGCCTCCAACTAAGCTTCACGACTGTTATCGTATGATAACAACCGGGACCGACTGCTTAACGTGACCTCCGAATCACGGAGACGCTCATGGTAACATGCCACCAGCGGTCACCCATCCAGGTACTGACCGCGCCATCGTTGTTTACCCTCAATGATTGTTTCTAATCACCGAGTGCAACTGGGCTATGAGCGCATAACATGCATGTATTTAGACATATATAAGTATATTTATCAGCAGTCCGCCATAGCACAGGCTCCGTCTAGTTCGGAACCATACTGCCGCACGAAAGATGTGTGATAATATTATTACTTAATAATATTTTGACGAGGTAAGTTTCCCCCATTGTTTTTATGGAATTGCGGACAAACGAGCAGACGTATCACCTGATGGTAAGCGATTACCGCCGCCCATGTACAACTGCAACACCAGAGGCGTCACAAGTGCGTTGCCGGTCTTTGGGGGATGGGGACAACCCGCACTTGGCCAGCGTGGAGACGTATGGCCTTAACCCTCTCCTGAGAGGAGACCCGAGCCCAGCACTGGGATATTATGGGTTGTTGATGGGGGAGGAGAATGAGGATGGGCAGAGGGGTTGCAGTATGGGCTTCCGGTATCCTCACTCACTCGGCGAAACACAGCGCAAGCGCTATTTCACCCATGAAACAAGTTTACTTTATGAGTATTATTCGGTAATAAACAACAATTAAATCATTTTAGCACTTTGTTTATGTAGGTTTTGACAGACTATAAAAAACACATGTATTGTTTGTTGCACCAGTTATAACATCAAAGCAAAGATATAATGCTCCAGAATCTAGAACACATTCACATACGAGCACAGCAATTAGAGTAGCTTTGAAGCTTCGTGCTTACTGTACACGACAGTCACCAATTTAAGGAGAAGGAAAATGAAATTTCCTTAATGTAACGAAATATCATACTTGTGTGAATATCTTCTATCTATCCATACAAATAAATTAAATTGAAGTTACTGTTTTTAATTTCAAATTGACAGCTTTTTACTTAAGTTGTATGAAAGTATTTACGGTACTTACATCGACTAATCCATTTTTAAAATGTTTTTCATCTTTCTATTTGTCAATTGGTTCTGGCTAATCTCTGGAACAGACGGACCCATTTTAATTGGACTTTTACTGTTAGATAGCTGTTTATATATGTAGGAATTTAGACTAGTTTTATTTAAGAAGAAGTTGTTGGTGCTGTTGAAGCTATCAACAGCACCGTGGCGCGCAGTTAGGTAGGTACTTGAATGGTGAGGACAAAAACGACTGTTTTCTTTCCAGCCATATCATTCTTAATATTATTTAAGGTCAGCTACTAGATCAACAGCTTTAACCTGAATATCAGCTTTTCCACGGAGCGACTGGCATCTAACCTCCGCAACTCTGCGGGTGAACTAAATTCGAAGGTTGAACTTGTTGTCAGTATATTTATGGTATAACGGATATTTTTATAGATAACGGACAAACGAGCAGACGTATCGCCTGGTGGTAAATGATTACCGTCGCCCATGGACACCCGTAACACTAGAGGTGTCACAAGTGCGTTGCCGGCCTTTGGGGGATGGGGACGGGGATAGGGGTAGGGATTGGAGTGCGGGCCTCCGGTATCCTCACTCACTTGATGAAACACAGCGCAAGCGCTGTTTCACACCGGTTTTCTGTGAGGCCGCGGTGTCACTTCGGTCGAGCCGGCCCATTCATGCCGAAGCGTGGCTCTCCCAGGTATAACGATACCTAATAACTTCCTAATAACGATTACCGCAGATGTTCACGGCAACTGGAACCGACGGCTTAACGTGCTCTCCAGGGCAAGGGCGTGTAGCACCTCCAAACTTCTATACTTTGGGCTGTTATTAAGAATTTCTCATAAGAAAATCCCTATATCACTTTTTGCCCGACCCGCGAAATTATCCCGAGACCTCTTGATTGGCAGTTGCATACGCTAACCGCCAGACCAACGAGGTAGTCGACGATAAAAGCGGCTATTAACGATTGAACATCGAAAAACAAATCTTCACTTGGTGATTTTATTGTTGAGAAATAAGGGTGGGTAACAGGGGAGGCGCTTGGAGGCCTTTGGACGGCTTGAAAACGTCCAACGGCAAGATTACGTAGCCATAATGTTGTCTTGCCGGTCCCCATAGTCCCCATTCCGGACTCAGCCAGCTTGGGGACGCACGGCCTTAACCCTCTCCCGAAAAGAGACCCGAGCCCAGCAGTGAAAAATTATGGGTTGTTGGTGAGAAGGGTGGACAAACTGGAGAGCTGACCGTACCTACTTATAACTTTTTAAACATTGACCGACCATTGCTAATATTCAGCGATTAAATTCGATTAATTACGCGAATAACTTTTTTTGTTATCAGAATTATAATCGAACTCGATGGTTAAAACGGGTTTACAGCCAGTTTTAGTGGCTCTGTTGTAACGCCATATGTTCAGTGTATGATTAGTGGCGTGGTGTATGCCCAGCATAGAAATGCGATAGGCTGATGATGATGATGGTATAGCCAGTGTCAGTGACACCTCGATGGCATCCCGATTACAAACCTTTGATCTTATCATTTGTCAAAATAGGTGTGTTAACAATACCATTACATATTACATTCCTATAAAATGTGTCTATGTGACTTTTTTTTTTTTATGAAATAGGGAGTAAACGAGCAGTCGTATTGCTTTACATTAAGCTATTACCGCCGCCCATAGACACCCGCAACATGAAAGGCGTCAAAGTGCTACTTACTCAAAGTTTCTATCAAAAGATTGATAAGTCACGTTAAAACTTTTCCCACTTCTGTTGAAATAAGTTTTACCACATCCAAACCTCTTTCTCTCTTGAGAGTAAGGAACTTTACTTATAACCACCTACGCGAAATTACGTATACCTAAAAGGTATATTGGGTTCATATACCTTTTCTTCGTCCTAAGCTAACAAGCCCCTTGTAGTGAGACGCAACTACCAAAGTCAACAGACACATCCATCTTAACTACTTATAAGCTTCAAGACCTTAGAATGTAGATTTTAGATGGAAATGTAAAGTGTATGGTGCTCTTTGTGTGCGTTGCTGAGGAAGTCTTCGTCCTTATGTTTTAATCATCTACAGTGTTGCGAAGTTTAGATTGTTTCAAATTACTCGTATCTTTCAGTGTCCATGATAATTATTGCATTTGTATTATAATTTATATAATTCCCACATCAAGTTGTTGCTCACGACGAATACCGAAACTATTTAACCAAAATTCTTATATTTTATCTTTTACATCATGCTTAGACGAAAAAGAGTCAAGCATAATTCAAAAGATACGCAGGTAAAATTGCGTGTTGCTAGTATAATACTCGTATAGAAATTACCTCGAAGACCAGTATTTGTTTTTAGTCAATTTTCTAATACTGAATCCTAGTTAGATCGATATATCGCCCCGAAACCCATACATACTAATCATCATCAGCCCATCGCAGTCCACTGCTAGGCCTCTCCAATTTCACGCCACTTAGTTCGATCTATGGCTTCTCGCATCCAGCTCCTGCCGGCCGTCTTGCGCAAATCATCGCTCCACCTGGCTTGTGGACGTCCTACACTACGTTTGCCGAGACGCGGTCTCCACTCAAGAACTCGTTTACCCCAACGGTTATCGGTTCTTCGGCAAATGTGGCCAGCCCACTGCCACTTCAGCTTGCTAATCCTGTGAGCTACGTCGATGACCCTGGTTCTTTGTCGGATCACCTCGTTGCTAATGCGATCCCTTAGAGAAACACCGAGCATATACATCTCCATTGCACGCTGAGCGACTTTGAACTTATGGACCAGTCGAACCGTAAGTGTCCACGTTTCGGCTCCGTATGTCATTACGGGTAGGACGCACGCATTGAAGACTTTCGTCTTTAGGCACTGTGGGATCGATGATGAGACATACTAAATTTATTATTATATTATTAATACTTATACATACTAAATTTCATGAAAATCATACCATCGGTATCCAAGATTGAGATTATATATTTATACAAAATTTTCTCATTATATATAATTTCCTGTTCAAATACACTGTATTTAATGTGACATAAAAACGTTCTAAGCATAGACTTTAATAAATCTTTTTTACGTAGCAAATAGTATTAAGTTCTGTATTCATCACTATCATCATCTCAGATATTCGCTAGTGGACAAAAGTTAGTAATGAAAAAAAAATTTATAGATAACAATATTGGAAATATAAAAAAAAAATATAGAATATAAAGGGATTAGGAAAACTTTACCCCTTGTATTTGAGTTTGCTATCGAAATTTAATACCGACTTGTGGTATCCTCGTCAAAGCGGCTAAGGCCTCAAATCCAACATTGTTTCCTGTGTATTTCTTGGATAAACTGGAAAACCCATAGCAATAGAAACCATTAAGTTCGAAACAAAGCCATAGTTAAACTTTGCTAGCCTTTTCGGACGTGGCTAAGAAAACAAAATAGCAACAATCTGCTTTAATTCAATCACTGATAAATTAAAAGCGACAGAATATGGAATCTACTAAACTAATAACATTACATAAAATATTCTGATGACTTTAATGTTTATTTATTCAAGTCATTATTAACATCATCAACAATCTTAAAGAGTTATGGAGACATTTTTAAAACCTCACAGCTAGACCTATGTGAAAATGAGGCACATTTAAAAAGGAGCAGCAAAGTTTACTTTACAAAATGATTAATACCTAGCTTGAGAGATACATAGAAGTATAATAATAGTAAGTAAATGGTTTACAGTCATAGAGACCATGGGTATACTAGCAATATCTTCCGTATATTTGTACCTTATATTTAATAAAAAAAAACCTAATGACCAGACCAATTTCAAGAACTTAACGGTGTACTGGAGACTCGAGTAGGTAGAGAACATCACAACATTTATATCTATCGGTGACTGCCAACGTTAATGCCATACTGGAAATGCAGAATAAACACATTGACTACCTCGGTGGCGCAGCGGTAGCGTATGCGACTGCTGTTCTCGAGGTCTCGGGTTCGATTCCCGGGTCGAATCAAATGTTTGTATGATCTGCAAATATTTGTTTCGGAGTTTGGGTGTTTTCTATGTATGATATGTATGTATTTACAAAAAAAGGAAGATACAGATAAAAATTACAGATAAAAATTATAGATTGACATAAACAGACAGATGTTTTGTATCGTCAAGATTATTTCGATTTTGAAGATTACCCCTACAAACATACTGTCATAAAAAAAGAATATTCTAGTACAATCTTTAGGCAAAGCCAGACGTCAGAAAGTTCTCGTTGATTTCTTAAACGGTGAACAAACAAACAAACAACAGCAACCCATAATGTCCCACTGCTGGGCTCGGGTCTACTCTCAGGAGAGGGTTAAGGCCATACGTCCCCACGCTGGCCAAGTGCGGGTTGGGGACTGGCAAGAATACGTTGTGGCTACGTAAATCTTGCCGTTGGATGTTTTTTTTTAAGCCGCCCGAAGGCCTCCAACTAAGCTTCACGACTGTTATCGTATGATAACAACCGGGACCGACTGCTTTACGTGACCTCCGAATCACGGAGACGCTCATGGTAACATGCCACCAGCGGTCACCCATCCAGGTACTGACCGCGCCATCGTTGCTTACCCTCGATGATTGTTTCTATAACGGTGAACCTTAGATCAATATGTATAAAATCGAATATGGATTGCCGTTTGACGTTATTGACCTAAGATTGGCTTGTTTATGTTTCGCGCTTATGGTTTCATGTTGAAGATGTTCCTCCAGGTGTTACGTCGTCTCAGAATCGGCTAGAAGTTTCTAGTTGCTATGGTGTGAATATAAAAAGGCGTTTGGAGATCGTTTTTTGTTTTTTCGAAAGACGTTCCCAATTTCATGTCATCCAAATTTTTATCATTAACTCCATCACGACGAAGGCTTGAAGACTCGAAGACTTAGAATTGAAGACTCGAAATACTTGACATTGGCAGAAATAGCTGATCCGGCTGATTGCCATATCATCAAAAAAATAAGAAAAAGGCGTTTTGTCGACAGCAGGATGGTTCAGTATAAGCTATAATGCGAGAAACATTGGAGCTATATTGTTTAACCTAGCGACCTCGGTAACAATTAAGTACTGTTATTCGGAGTGATATATTGATTTTAAGAGTATCTTTCATGTAATCTCTTTTACAAGTCAAAAAAATTATTTCTCAGCAGAAGAAACTGCAACATTTTAGCAAATGGCCATTCTCCTAGAACTGCGTTTCTAAACAAAGGAGGAACTCATATTAATCTTTTCATAAATTATCGCAAAAACTTTTCACTGTACCTATTATAAATGTTCCTTTTACTAATGTTATGATAATCATAACATGACAAATGTAACAAATGCTTATTTTTTATGATTACATTTGTTTTTCCGTATAACAGAACATTAGGCAGACATGTCATACAGCACAATCTATACCAAACACTAGGCAAATACAAATAACTTGTTCTGACATGTCATTTGTCACTCGAATGCTCAGTCACCTTTTAAGGCACAGGTAATGGGACACGTGTGCCTAGAATGATAAACTAGAACGACACTACAATACATGTTGGATGTAGGAAGAATATAAAGCCAAAATATTAGGGATCAATATTCTTTACGTTTTAACTAATTGAGAAGTCAATGCCCTCAAATATGCTGATATCTAGTTCTACCTTTGAATTCAGTTCGTTCCCAGGATTGCGAAGATTCGATGCTAGCTAGCTATTCCGTGGAAAAACAGATATCAGATAGAACCAGTTGAACTAGGAGAGGGAATAATAAAGGCTAGGAAGATGATGACTGATGAAGAATACGTGTCGCCATCCGTATTTATCTCGTGGGTATCGTAAGGGCTGACTACGGGAGTACAATCTCATCTCGGAGACTACAATCTCAGTACTCTACTCTACTCTACTCTAATCTACTCTACTCTACTCTACTCTACTCTACTCTACCCTACTCTACCCTACTCTAC
>PKRV01002753.1:1961846-2032992 GCA_003709505.1 Hyphantria cunea
CTTCCCTTCCCTTCCCTTCCCTTCCCTTCCCTTCCCTTCCCTTCCCTTCCCTTCTCTTCTCTTCTCTTCTCTTCTCTTCTCTTCTCTTCTCTTCTCTTCTCTTCTCTTCTCTTCTCTTCTCTTCTCTTCTCTTGTCTTGTCTTGTCTTGTCTTAACTATTCTATGTTAGGCCCGCCAGCAAAACAAAAACATTAAAAAAACCATTCAAGTACGAGTCGGACTCTTGCACTGAGAGTTCCGTACAAAATTAATGGCGTCAAACTTTAAAAAACTATAAATGCTAACACAGTCTTTGCCGCGCTTTTGAGAAACGCACGCATTGTCAACCGGGATCGACGCAGCGCGATGGCACAGAAGGCACAGGCGTGAGACACTGACATCTTCCATAACCCTGGCTGTTATTTAAAATTTTAAGCTTTTCACCGCGATACGGGAATCGAACCCGAGACCTCCTGATCAGCAGTCGCATAATCTGACCTTTAGACGAGATAACGGCAAAAATTTGGAAAAAGCTAAAAAAAAGGGTGTTTCATTTTTAAACCCCCTTCACAATAATCAGGCTTGTCACGCCTTCTTCGCAGTAGGACTGTAGTCACGTTATTTTTAATTCATCGACATCAGTCTATCGCAGTCCACAGCTGGACATAGGCCTCTCCTATTGCACGCAAATTGGTTCGATCCTCGGTTTAAAAAAATCGATTTTTTATTGATTGCTTTAAATAGTTTTAATTTTAACTGTTTTGTTAATAAAAACAACTTTTAAGCCCTTTCATTTGACAGCCATATTGGATAGGATGTTGATGTTTCTAACATGTACGCCACCACTTTTGACGGTGGCCATTTTGGATTCATAATCAATCCGAATCTTAATAACTGCATTGTCATCAGAACTAAAGGCATTTTAGAAATTTCAGCTCAATCGGAAATCGGGAAATGGTTCAAATTGAACTTGCAAGATTTGATTACATAAAAACATCGGGCAAGTGAAACTAAAAATAAAAAATAAACAAGTAATGAGTTACTAAAAAAAATAAACGTGACTGCGCCAATATCATATATAAAATAACCATTAAAAATTCTTTATTTTTATACCACACTCGATGTATTTTGATAACTTTTTTGAAGATTACTTTTTGGCTCCTAAAATCATTCAAGTGGTTCTTCTCGTAGACCAAAGCTGGGCAGCTTGATTACTCTGCCGAGTCGCCATGTGGCGGGAAAGTGTCCGGTTCGTAGAATGCCGTTGAAGAGACGCGTCAACGTGGCGTTTGCTCGCGGAGATAGATGACGCAAGGCTTCATTTGTCACCCGGTCAGTTCCGGGCGCTTTCCGGAGAGGCATTCGGCAAATCATCCTCTGGATTTGTTGGCTCCAAAAATCCTTAATTTTGTTTTTTAGTTATGACGTACCCAGTATCACTCTCACGACTAAGACGAATCTATTGACACCGCTCACATAAAAATAAGACAAGCCCTTGAGCACATCTAGGGCGAGCCAAACAAATATACATACATACACTCTAAAAATATATATTATACTCTCCTTCTTTCAGCGTCCAGTATAAAACTTGAAAGAAACATGAAAATCTCTAGGATCTGCCATCTATAAAAATATCTTAGAACTACGATTTCACTGCATGCGTTCACTGTAAACTAGTTTGATAGTAGTTGCTATATACCCTACTAGATGTCGCTATTGAGTCTTAACCAACTTGTTACGACGGTATTAAAAAAAACACCGATAGGTGGTGTTACCAGGCGTAAAACAATTATTCTACATTGCCAATTTTGCAAACTTATCCATAATGTTTTAATGTATTATGTTGTTTTACTTACACTAATAACCTTCCCCGGTTACGAACGGGTTCTTTACGGAAAATATAATACATAATTCTTTCTGACGTCTTCAACAAATAACTAGATGTCGCTATTGAGTCTTAACCAACTTGTTACGACGGTATTAAAAAAAAACACCGATAGGTGGTGTTACCAGGCGTAAAACAATTATTCTACATTGCCAATTTTGCAAACTTATCCATAATGTTTTAATGTATTATGTTGTTTTACTTACACTAATAACCTTCCCCGGTTACGAACGGGTTCTTTACGGAAAATATAATACATAATTCTTTCTGACGTCTTCAACAAATATCGTAAAGTTTTAGCCAATATACTAAATAATATAACAAATTATATAAGAAAACTTTTGTTAATAACCGATCATCCAAAAGCCGTTAGGTTTTGACTTCCACCCAACACGAAACACATAGGTATTTTATTCGTATTTTTAGGGTTTTTTAATATAATATACAGGGTTAATTTAAATTAGCGCATCACCTCTTGCAGGCAGCTTAACTACATCAATACCAACAATATTTGTTCCACGACTCTTAGTCGTGATCGCGAAACACACATAAACAAATCTTGATAAATAACAAAAAAATAAAATAAAACAAGAAAATGTTTGCTCCCTCATTTATAGCTGTAGTATGTTGTAAGAAATACGTAAAATTATTTCGCCCGGCTGCCCCTACCTCGCCCCCCGTATTCATTCGACGTTTCGGTGATAACTGCCTACGACGGTTTCCTGCGCTTTTTTAGCCGGTTGATTGAAGTTAAATTTACACTAAGAAAGTAATACTTATCTTAAAATTAATTCAGATTATTACATTTTCACGTCAAATGTATAGATTCAGCTTCTTTGCAGAATTAAGTTTGTTAAAACCCAAGCACATCTCGATACGTAGGTACCTAGTAGGTACCTACAGTGAAACAAATCGAGATGACAATTTTTCCAACAACTCGTTCGCACTCTGAATCCTCTTTCCCTTCATACTTTATCAGGCTTAGAACTAGCTACATTAAAAAATGACTGAAACGGTAGTCTAAAACCTAAAATCTGCATTCAAGAAAAACATATTTAATTATTATTCCTTTAAAGATGTTACTAAAGCAAACTTTTTTCAATGCAGGCGTATTTAAAAAGTGAATTCAGCCTATTTACATTAATTCAGTGTCTTATTTACAAAAGGAAACGATAAGTATTTACAGATTATCTCGTAAATTTAAGTCCCACAGATGCTGATAAGTATTACACGCATCGTTCAAAATAGTCCCCTTCACACCCAACACAAAGATCAGTTGTTCACTAGCTCGTGACAGTAACTGCGGATTTGTTTTAACGTAACGCCCCAACAATCTTGTCCATTAACATTACGCAGCTAGCCATTTCACCACCGGAATAAACTATGCTTTTCACATGTCCCCACAAATAAAAGTCCAGAGGAGTAATATCTGGTGACCTAGGAGGCCACGCACGAGCTTCTCCACGTCCTATACACCGACTGGGGTATAGGACGTGGAGATTGTTCGTATACGGATTGCAGTACTGTTTATCGTAGGCACTCACTTTTTCACACGGGATCGTTCCTAATCGATCGTGACGTACGGCTGACTGAGGTAAATTTCTTAATTTCTTTCGTGCATCGCCGCCGCTGCGTCACCTCGCGACCCCGCGCTCTGCAACACGTGCCTACGCAGGGTACGTAGGGTAGAGTTAAGCGAGTTCAGAAGCGAAAATAAATTTTGTATGGAAAAACTCAAATTTTAAAAACTGTTAATTAGAAAAAGTCATAGAACAAATGTTGTTGGGATTGATGTAGTGAAGCTGCCTGCAAGAGGTGATGCGCTAATTTAAATTAACTCTGTATAGTTTAAGGTTGAGAAAAATAAAAATGCCCAAGTATCTATTAACCTTGAGAGAACCAAAATTAGTCTATCATATTTATGAATTGATTTAGCGATTTAGCTCCACCTCTCACAAGAACATAGGCACTTATAGTCTTATACCAAAACTACTCTGTGAAAAATGGTTGCACTACGCCTATACTTCTTGAACATTTGTTAATTACTATAGTGGTTCCTACACAAAATAAAATGATAACTTGAGTCTAACGTAAACTTTTATGTACTATATGATGCACTTCTTGGATAATTTATTGGAATACTTGGTCAACATATTGAGTGAAGTCCAGCTTCATGGCTATTTTGAAGGTAAGGCTAAACTGGCCTTGATAAAGATTGGCGTTCTCAATACATCGAGACGGTATTGCGCTCTGGCCCACCGCTTTCTGCTTTATAAGGCGCAGGTTCGGCCTCATATGGAATACGGTTCTTATTACTGCCCAGTACTGGCTTCTACCACTGGACCACGTCCAACCAGGAGCGCCCGCTTCTCGAATCGTTGACTGCCAAGATTTTTCAAATCGGCTAGACTGCGTAGCGATGTGGCCTCGCTATGCATTTTTTCGCTTTTATTATGGGAAGTGCTCCGAGGAATTGTTTGAACTGATCCCTGTCGCCTCTTTTCGCTATCGTCCTAAGCGACAGAAGTTTCATCTCCATCATTTTGATGGTTGGCAGTCCACTTTTCTAGAATCGGCGGCGGTAATCGTTTACCATCAGACGATTCCTCTGCTCGTTTGCCGCTTATCCCAGAAAAATATTGAATAATGGAGTTAATACAAGTAGCAGAATAATTTCACTCGAAGGTGAAGATATCTCTACAAATTGTACTGGCAATGTCACTGCTACAGTTGAAAGATCATGTTAAATTTGTATCAAAATAATATTACTTGCATACTATAGTGACACCTATTGTTTATTTGAGTGCAACTACATTAGTACTGAGATGAAACGTTGAAATAGTGGTGTTACTGTGGATTGAGGCGGTGAAATGTATTTTTAGTCTGTGCCGAGCAGTCTGTAGTTTTGTTAGGTTATGGGCCCAGTCCCGCTTAAAATAGTAATTTGTTGCGGAAATACTGTGAAAAATGGCTGGCAGTTATATTATTAATGTTCCGAAGCTCCGGGATCGTGAGAATTACGATGAGTGAGCATTCGCGGCCGAGAATTTCTTAATTTTGGAAGGCGTCGACATCAACAAGCAAGAAGCCGCCGATGGCGGCAACGCAGATTCGTCATTATACGTACATATCAAGAATGATAAAACCGCTATGGAAAAAACTCAAGACGCTATTCGACGACTCTGGGTTCATCCGAAGGATTAGCTTGTTACGAAATTTGATTTCCATACGCCTCGAGAGCAGCGAGTCAATGACGGCATACGTTACGCAGGTCATAGATACGGCGCAAAAATTAAGAGAAACGGGTTTCGACATTAATGAAGAATGGATAGGATCGCTGTTGTTGGCAGGATTGCCGGACAAATTTTCGCCCATGATCATGGCGATCGAACATCATAAAACGTCATAAAAACCAAATTGTTGGACATGAGCGATAATGTCGGCAGTAGTGAGTCCGAAAGCGCATTTTTAGCATCTAAAGGTTCTTCTTCTTTTTTTTTAGAAATGGCAAACTGTGCCGATGTCGACAATTCTGCCAATGTTAAGTGGAATGGGAAATACGTGGTTTGTGAATAAAATTTTAAAAAGGGGAATTAAAACTTTGCAGCTATCCGAAATTTTCCAAAAAATTACCAGTGGACTGAATGTGGGGCTTTTTGTTGTAGTTAGTGTACTGAAACAAAAGGACAATCACAAATAAATAAAATATGAATTAATTATACATAAAAATAATTAGTCTACAAACACACACTCAAAGCAACATTATAACATTCATAGGAACGTAGGTTTAAGTTTGATGTTATTACCACGAATGAAAGTCATTAAGGCTTGTAGGAGCTTAGGGGATGTAAAGGTTAGTAGGGATTGAAAGTTTATAGGCCTGGGAATTTTAAATATTGATAGATAGGAGTAGAGGTCAAAGGATGGATTATTATTGGAGCAGTTGAAGAATATGTGGTCCAGGCTGCCTTCATTTAAACCACATTCACATAGGGATGTATCTCGAACTCTGATTTTGTGCAAGAAGACAGGAGAGCTACAGTGTCCTATGCGGAGTCTGCATACGGAAGAGATGACAGGTTTAGACACTTTTTTAAATTTAAAACACCACGGTTTCGGCATATGCATGCATATGCAATACAGCCGTGTATAACTACACGGCTGTATTGCATAGTAATGTCGACCCTTATTCTGTGAGGAGCTGTCCTATTCCAGCTGCCAAGATGTGATCAATTCTTCCTGAGGCAGTCTTAAAAGGTCATAGTGCTGGTGGTTAAGGTGTTTCTGGTCAGTCACAGTGGAACTGATAGCATTTCTGGCNAAGGATTTCAACTAAACCCAAACCAAAAGAGTCACTATGCTCGGATCCCCATCTGAAGTGATGGCAGTTGAAATCACCCATGACCAATATTGGGCCTTGCAAGTCATGTAGAATGGCTCTCAATACAGGCAGGAGACTATGGTGGGGGTGGGCGATATATATTGAGAGCACAGACACGCCACAGATTTTCGCTGCTACCATACTGATATCATCGGGGAATGGGGGTAAAGATAGGGGGATTAGGGGAATTTTACTATTAACAAGGAGGGCGACACCTCCGTAGCCATCAGACCTATCGCCTCTAAGAATGTTAAAATGGGGGACATGGAAGTTGAGACTTGGATGAAGCCAGGTCTCTGCAAGAGACATAGCCAGAGGTTTAAATTTATTCAATAGAAATGTGAGATCGTGTTTCTTATGAAATACGCTCCTCACATTCCATTGTAGGAATACTGGATGGGATGCCATTGTTACAGTTGGACAGAAGATTAATTAATGTGTTAGCAGCGTTGGACGGTATAACAGAGGGGGATGAGGGTGCATTCGGGGTTAGAAGGGAGGTTAGTAATTGAATTATCAAATTAATGGTTGAAGATTCCAGGGATGGGTTGATGAGAGCGCAGCCATTAGGTTGCGAAGATTGGGGAGAGTGAGTAAGGGATTGGTGAGTAATTTTATCGTAGGGAATGAGAAATAGATGGTCGAGGCTTAGGTTGGCGTACAACTGTTTTACGGTTCCGGATGGCGTAAGAAAGCGGTTCCCGGATCCCTCCCGTCTCAGGCGCAGAGTGGCACACCGTGGTGGTTTAGTGGGTAGTCTGGCTGGTGTCAGTCAGGAGTCCCACACAAAGTGAACCCTCTGTCCCCGCGGGGGGGAGCGAAGTGCGTAAAGGCATTCCACCATCTCAAAAAAATAATACAACTGTTTTACGGTAGGACTGGGTGTGCTGAGGGGATTGGGTATTCTGGGTAGAGTGATGAGAAGGTTGTGGGGTTTGGATTGGCTGTGTGGATTTAACGGTGTCAGCATATTGGCGTGTGGGTGAAGGGACGATCTTGCTGGCTTCCATGTATGAGATGTTTCTTTCCGCCATCATAGTTTTAATGGCCCTCTGCCTACCATACTCCGGGCACTCCTTGGTGTTAGCAAAATGCCCACCGGAGCACAGGACACAGAAAGCTTCCCTTTCAGTTATATCACAGCCATTACCAGGGTGGTCATGGCCACATTTGCTACAATGTGGCTTAGACCTGCAGATAGATTCAACATGACCAAATCTTACATCATTTTCTACATTGTACAGTGGGGTAGATATACTGCTGTACTGGAAGAGAGTTGTAGCAGCAGTACACTCTTTTGGGTAAAACCTGGCCATCGAAAGTGAGGACACAGGTTTCTGTTGGCTTCCACTCTAATACACCTTCAATAAAATTCTTGCGATTGAGGCGCCTGACTTTAATGATTTGGCCACAGCCCTGTGAAACTGTGACAAATTTCATAACTTCTTCATCAGTCATATCTGTGGCCAGACACTACACCCATTCTGGTAATGTTGAAGGTGGGAATATTAGCAGTAAACTTATGGGAATTTAAAAGAGGATTAATTAAAAATGAGTTTGCATCCTGAGGGGATGCAAACTGTACAGAAACCCTGTTTCTGCCTACCTTTTTTAGGCCGTCTCTCACAATATTGTTCACGTTATTCTTAAAGAGGAAAAGGCCGAATGAAACAGGATGAAGAGTTGAACCAGAGCCTATTTGGCTCTCAACACGAGAGACGTGGACAATGTAAGGGCCGTTGTCACTAGTAGTATATTTGTCACGACCGATCTGGCTCCTCATTTGTTTTGGAGGATGGATAGTACTAACCTCATTGTCGACATGCCGTTTTCGAGAGCTTGAAGCATTTGTGTTGTTAATTTCTTGTTCCGTTGTAGTAGGTTTATTTCGGGTCATGTCGATCTCTTAAAGTTTTAAAAAACACACAAACAACACACCTTTACCGTTAGGACAGCAAAAAATAACAAAAAAGAGACCCAATAGTCACAAATTCACTCAAGGATAATAAGAAAATTTAGAAATTCTAAACACACGTGCTTAACAATCGTATGACGCGGGCCCATCTAAAGGATGGCAGCGCCGTAAAGGAAATAAATTTGTCAAAACTGTTGAAACGTCAAACCGACCTTTCAAAGTGATTAAATGCTATGGAGATCGTTTTTTGTTTTTGCGATAGACGGTCCCCATTTCATGTCATCCACATTTTTTATATTTTTTATCATTAATTCCATCACGACGAAGACTTGAAGACTCGAAGACTTAGAATTGAAGACTTGAAATACTTGAAATTGGCAGAAATAGCTGATCCGGCTGAATGCCATTCATCAAAAGAAGAAGAAGATTAAATGCTATAAACGTAAACAAACCGGTCACTATAAAAACAAATGACCGCAAACAAAGGAAAAACAAGTAAATGCGTTCAGTTCAGTATTTATTAATGGCAGTTTTGATAAGCATGAATGGTATATTGACTCTGTTGCCAGTAGTAACATGATGATCAGCCAAGACAACATAAAAAATGCGTTATGTAACCTCACTACAAAGGAGATTATAGTTGCAAATAGAACAACTATGCCTGTATTGTGCACTGGAGATACACAAATTACGACTGTTGTGAACAACAAGGAATTTGATATTGTTGTCAAAGATGTGTTGTGTATTCCCACACTCACCATCAACTTATTGTCTGTCAGTCAGCTGATAAAGCATGGTAACAAAGTCAGTTTTCATCAGGAATGTTGTTACATCAGAAATCGGCAGAATGAACTGATTGGCATAGCACAGTTGGTAAATGGGGTCTATAAGTTAAACACCAGGTCAGCATGTTTGTTCGCGGCTTCAGCAACAACGACCTCAAATGTAATTTAGCACAGAAGACTTGGACATATAAATAGCAAAGACATGAATGACATGGGAGGAGATGCTGTTGATGGCCTAGAATTTGACAAGAAAGCTGAGATCAGCAAGTTCAATCGTACAGTGTGCTGTGAAGCTAAACAAACCAGATTGCCATTTCCACATAGCAGTAATAGAAGTATGCATGTCCTCGATTTGATTCATGCAGATGTGTGTGGGCCGATGGAAACCAAATCAATTAGCTCATCCAGATATTTCTTGCTATTTGTTGATGACTATAGTAATCCACAAATAGCAAAAATAGACAAATGACATTCATTTGTCTATTTTTGGCAGAATAAAAGTGAAGTCTACTCCTGTTTTAAAGTATTCAAGATTATGGTTGAAAAACAGATGAATTGCAGTATAAAAGTTCTAAGGACAGACAATGGCACAGAATTTTGCTCAAATGAAATGGAGAACTATTTAAAACAACATGGCGTAACACATCAGCGCACCAACCCATATATCCCAGAACAAAATGGGATGTGTGAAAGATTTAACTGCACTATTGTGGAGAGAGCCAGATGCTTACTTTATGATGCAAAGTTTGAGAAGTTTTGGGCAGAAGCAGTTCACACAGCTGTGTTCTTAAAAAATAGAACAGTTGCTTCTGGGTTGAACCAAAAAACTCCCTATGAACCTTGGACTGGCTGCAAGCCAAATATCAGTCATCTAAGGTTGTTTGGAAGCACAGTTATGGCTCACATCCCTAAACAAAAAAGGCTGATATGGGATAAAAAGGCAGAAAAGCATTACTTAGTTGGGTATGCTGATAATATAAAGGGGTACAGGCTGTACAATCCCAGTACCAAAAAAGTGATAATCGTGCAAGCAACAATAAATGAAAACAGTGTGTTCTCATCTGACAGTCTTTGTCAGAATAAAGATTCTGATGGGTTGTACTCTGAAGTGTCAACTGGTACAGTGAAAAGTAACAATAATGACAGTACTTACATAGAAGAATCAAACTCACACAGTAGTTCAGATGAATTTTTTGACAGTATACCAGCAAAGGAGTTGAAAGATTTGAGTGTGAAAAACCAGATAAAGCTGTTAGAGAAAGGAAAAAACCTGACAGGTATGGTTATAGTAATATGTGTGTTGAAACAGACTTAAATTTATGTGCAGACCAGCTGATAACATATGAAGAGGCTGTAAATGGACCAGAATCAGAGGAATGGTGTAAAGCTATGCAGGAGGAACTAAAATCATTTAAAGAAAATGAAGCTTGGGATGTGGTGAACAGGCCAGAGCAAGCTACAGTGGTTGAGTGTAAGTGGGTGTTTAAAAAAAAGTGGACTGTGATAATAATGTGAGATATCGTGCTCGTCTAGTCGCCAAAGGATTCTCCCAAAAGGCAGGAATAGACTATACAGAAACATTCTCCCCAGTTGTCCGTCATTCAACATTAAGATTGTTGTTTGCATTAAGTGTCAAATATAACTTAGATATTACTCACTTAGATGTAACCACAGCATTTTTAAATGGATATTTAATTGAAAATGTGTATATGAGCTTACCTCAGAACTTTGAATGTAGTAATAAAGAAAACAAAGTGCTAAAGTTGAAACATGCTGTCTACAGGCTAAAACAGTCAGCTAGGGCATGGTATAAACACGTAGAAGATTATCTACATGATTTAGGTTATAAAAAATCTGAGTATGAACTCTGTTTATTCATGAAACTTAATAATAATGCTAGAAAACATGTGGCTTTGTTTGTAGATGATTTTTTTGTTTTTTCTGACAGTCAAAAGGAAACTGAATTTCTTAAAAATCATTTGAAAAGTAAATTTAAGTTGAAAGACTTGGGAAAGATTAGACAATGTTTAGGTATGAGGGTTAGAAGGGAAAATAATGAGATTTTTGTATACCAGGAACAATTTGTTGATCATTTGTTGAATAAGTTTAATATGAAAAATTGTAATCCAGTCAGTACACCCATAGAAGTAAACTTGAAGCTTGAAAAGGGTGATAATAATTGTTCTAAACAATACCCCTACCAGCAGTTAATAGGAAGTTTGCTTTATTTGTCAATGTTAACCCGACCTGATATATTTTTTTCTGTTTGCTACCTTAGCCAGTTTAATAACAATCATAATGAAACTCATTGGAAGCATGTAAAGTGTATTTTAACGTATTTGCAAAAAACTAAACATTTTGGTTTGAAATATGTAAAAGATGATTTAGATCTGATAGGTTATGCCGATGCAGATTGGGCATCAGATTGTGTTGACCACAAATCTTATACAGGTTTCATGTTTAAAATGTCTGGTAGTGTAATTTCATTTGAATGCAAAAAGCAGTCAACAATAGCTCTGTCAAGCACAGAAGCTGAGTATATGGCCATATGTGAAGCAAGTAAGGAAGCCATATACTTAAAGAACTTGTTATTCGAGTCGAAATGTAGAAATGATTTGCCTGTATTGTTATATAATGACAACCAGAGTGCACAATTGTTAACTAAACATTCTGTATTCCATAAATGAAGCATGTATATAGATATTATATTTTATTTTGTCAGAACAGCAGTTGAAAATACTAATTCTATGCCTGCAGATATATTTACAAAAAGTTTGAGTTGTCAAAAGCATAATAAAATTTTGTTGAACAGTGGCCATATAAAACGTGGTTAGGTTAGACGTATGATCAAAGATAGAATAAATGGCCTCTGTACACTCGGTTCATCAGCAACCCATAATGTCCCACTGCTGGGCTCGGGTCTCCTCTCAGGAGAGGGTTAAGGCCATACGTCCCCACGCTAGCCAAGTGCGGGTTGGGGACTGGCAAGAATACGTTGTGGCTACGTAAATCTTGCCGTTGGATGTTTTTAAGCCGCCCGAAGGCCTCTAACTAAGCTTCACGACTGTTATCGTATGATAACAACCGGGACCGACTGCTTAACGTGACCTCCGAATCACGGAGACGCTCATGGTAACATGCCACCAGCGGTCACCCATCCAGGTACTGACCGCGCCATCGTTGCTTAACCTCGATGATTGTTTCTAGTCACCGAGTGCAACTGGGCTATGAGCGCCTACCTCATACACTACACTCGGTTTAGGTATATAAAAAAATTGTTTCTAAAATTTTGTTCGATTGTTTGTTTCGATTAATCTCTGAAAAAGCTGGACCGATTTTGAAGAGACTCTCACCGGCAGATAGCTAATGATGTAAGGAGTATAAATAATAGGAATTTAAATAAGAATATAATAATAAGAGTTATACAACACCAATAGGTGTCCTAAGTCACTACAAATGCAATGAGGGCCCAAGCGGGGCACAGCGCCAGCGTGTCCCCACCTACCGTCGAGGATCAGGCCCAGATACTTCATCTGGGCCCGGACCGGTACGAGGACCGAGTTGACCACTATGGAGGCGCCGGGGGCGGCCCACGACAGGGCCCATGGAAGAGCAGGGCCTCCGTCTTGTCCAGGACCACCCGCAAGCCCAGCGTCTCGATGCGCCCGACCACCAGAGAGACACCCATGGTGGCCAGGCACGCCGTCTCCAGGAAATTCGCCCCCCGGGCTGTGATCAACGTGTCATCGGCGTAACAAATTACGCCCAGCCCGGGGGTGAGACGCTCCCTGAGGACCCAGTCGTGCCCCACGTTCCACAGGAGTGGTCCAAGGACAGACCCCTGCGGAACGCCGCACGACATGAGTCGCCGTCTCAAGGCGCCATCTCGATCCACGAACACGACGGTACGCTCCTCCGAATAGTCTGCCACCAGCCGCCTCAGGTACTCTGGCACCCCGTGGTAGCGGAGTGCTTCCCTGATGCAGCTGAATGGCACGCCGTGCGGAGCTTTTGACGCACCGCACGATATGGGCGACCCCAGGGGTCACGATCGAGACCCTCCAGCATCTCCTTTCTCTTCTCCTCTTAGGCGCGGCGAATGGCCAGCTTCAGAGTTTTCCGCGCCTCGCGGTACTCCTCATGAAACCTCCTCGCCGTCTCCGCGGTGACGCCGCCGGCTGCGGGTGTAAGGCCTCCGGGCACATGAGGGACCGAAGCTGTGGCAACCAGGAAGCGGCATACCGCCAGCTTGTGCTGAGCCGAGTCCACTCTGCAGTCGCAGTGATGACAGGCGGGACTCAATTTCTTCCTAGCGACCGATTGCAGATACATCCTGAAGCAACCGAGCCCGGAAAGGACCAACGTCAGTCAGAAGGAAAAGGTCCCGTGCTACAGACTCACCCACTAGAGGATACCGGATACCACACCGGAGGCCCGTATCCCAACCCGTCCCCCATTCTCTTCTCCATCCTCCAAAGGCCGGTAACGCACTTGTGATGTCTCTGGTTATATGAGTGGCCATGGGCGGATGTAGTCGCTTACCATCAGGCGATGGTCTGTCCATTTGCCCCTATTGACGTAATCTGTCGGGGCAGTAAATTAGAAATAAAACTAATAGTATATATTTAATTATTTATTAATTTATAATTAAATATAATAGATACATAAATTTTTTTTGGTTATATAAGAAAATGCTTATTACGCAATCATTCCTAACTACATTTTTCTACGTAAGTAGGCCCTTTAATATATTGGTTACTAGGTATTCTAGTCTGGAATGTACTTTTTCTTCTTCTTCCAGCAGTTAGTTGAACTAGCAGTAACAGTTTTCTGGTCTGGCCAGTCGTTCCGTGAAAGTTGGCAAGTTGTCATACTGACATTCATCATCATCCGCCTATCGATCAGTGTTCAATATACTGCTAATCGCGTCCAACTCCATCAGTTAACAGTTCTGCTGCTAAGGCCAACGCTAATCGCTAGATCAACGAGGGTATCAAAAGTGTGAAATTATGATGCATGATTAATACGACTATCATAGCAATCAAATATTAAACCATAATCTTAAAGGTTAATTTAACTTACTACAGAAACGATAAAATCAGTCATTTACAAATAAAAAATATTGTGTACAAACAATTTTTTTTAATGTATTCTATTTGTCTATTACAAGAAAGATATTGGGTTTATTCTCACCCTTAACCAGTAAAACAGCCACTACTGGTGGTCGTTGGATCAACTTTTTAATAATAACAAGGTAAGGTAATAATAACACTACCATCAACGGTCGTTGATAGCGGTGGTTGTTAGACATATAAAAAAGATTGTACTACCATTAATGGCAGTTTAAGTGGATGCCGTTGATGATAAGATTATTATTAATAATAAACTAAAGTTATCAAAATTGGAGAGAACGAAACAAACATTTTCCATACTAACTTAAATTACTTACATTTAATACAAAAATTAAGGATAGAACAATTTGTGAAACTAAAACAATTTCATGTAATTTACTATCGTGTGATATCTTTTACAACATGTCGTTCGTCAATTATTAAAAATCTATTTTTTCATTAATATTAACTGAAACTATGTCACAATTGGAAGTAAAAAAGTATAATAACGGATTTTTCTTTTTTTTTCTTTTATATATTTTTTGAATTTTTTTACAAATGAAAATGGGAACGAGCTTTCTTTGCGCGAAATAATATTGTTCATTCTTTTGCAATAAATTTAAATTACGTCAAGTATGTACAAGTATCAACTTCTTACACTAAGTTTTATCAGACAAAGAAAATAGGCTTTATAACCTACATTTTAAATCACTAACTACAACAACGAGTATGCCGAGATGGTGTATAACAGCGCTAACATCAACTTTATTAATACCTATCATTATATTTACACTTAAAAATATATTAACACACATTCTTTATATAACGTTACTTCAAAGTTCAGAACACCAATAAAACATGATTCATGATGAACAGCATATATTACTTTTTTAATATATTCAAACAGATTAGGCGGTATTTTCTTTCTGAATGACCTTTCAATTATTGCATTGATTAAGGATCTAGGGTTAAGATTGCATCTGGGAGGGGTCCAGATGGCGTAAGAAAGTGGTTCAGATGCAGAATGACTTACCGTGTGGTTTTAGTCGGTTCGATTCCGACACACCGCCCCGCCGCAAACCCCGATGGGGTGAAGGCCCGAGGGGGTTTGCACACGTAAAAAAAGTGTTGAGATTGCACTGAAATGTGTTTTTAAATACTATTCATATAAATATTGAAACCCATTTTTTTCTTCTCAACGTAGTTATATTCCTAACCCATCAGTTTAGCAGAGCCTTAAGCTCACACGCTTCGGTGGAGCCCAACGCAGCACTTTTCTTATCAGTCGGCCCGCCCGGGTGACTTGTTATTGTAACTGTAGTCAGTAAGATAGTTTTAAGTTTCTATTGTATTAGAATTAATTAATACATATGTTATTTGACAGTCTTACATCAAACTGTGAACTCGGGTCGTAAATAATAAAATCTTATTTCGATTCTCTAAATATTTATTTTTATTTCTATTTTTAAAAAGACAATTTGTCGCTCCCGAAATCTAACTGGCGCAGGATTGCTGGTCATTGCCTTCGCGAAAGTTTCGCGTGTGTAAAGCTGTGAAAAGTGGAAAACTCACGTTGAAAAGTGTTTCGCGAGTGGTGACTATACACAGAGTTGTTCTTACTTAACATCAGTACGGCGCTCTATCAAGGCAATCCTCGAACCAAATAAATAAGTTAGATATCGCGTAAAACAACGCAGGTGAGCCGAGCTAGTTTATAAGGCGGTTGGACTTCTACTTCCTCCCCAATTTCCCAGCACATTTTTGTCAATAGAATTTTAACTTGCGTGTATTCTTGTGTTTATAAAATTTTAACATTGTCTTTGTCTAGTGTGATTTTTATAGAATCTGAAAATCATGAAAAATTTTCACATAATATAAAATTTTATAGCGAAAATATAAAAATTAAATTAAATGTTTAGCAAGTAAAATTATGGAAATATGGTAGTGATACTATATTTAAGTAGTAATATTTTACATTTTCTTTTATAAGTTTTTCATATGATTTAGAATTTAACCTTGCAATTTTAAACTCAAATTGCTTTTAATTTTATTTTTACATAGATTTCTTTCTAATTAACTTTAACGTGTACTCTTATATTTTACAATTTATTTAAAATTTATTGCAATATAATAAAAAAAAATGAATCAAGGTCAAATTCCTTTACCTACGGTAGAGGTGGTGGCAGCTATGCCTCTACCGGAGACAACGATACTCCGAGATGTGTTAAGATTAATTCCTGAATATAGCGGCGAAACTAATTTATTTAGTTAATTTTTACGAAAGTGCAAATATGTTATCGAAAGGTATCAAGGAACCGTAGAGCGGAATGAATTTTTAATGCAAATAATTACCAGTAAATTAAAAGGGAAAGCGGCAGCCCTTATAAGTGAAAGGGGCGACTTTGATACTTATGATGAATTAAAATCCTTATTGGTCCAACATTTTGGCGATCCCAGGAGTGAGGATTGCGTAGCGATAGAGTTGGAAACCCTAAAAATTAAACATAATGAGTCGTATTTAGAATTTCAGCATTTTTGCAGTCGTATACAGGATATAAACTTAACGCATTAGGAGCCGATGAACCCGACGATAACTCAATGGTAGTTAACGTAGACGAAAAAGAAAAAAGACTCCAAAGCCTAGGTTCCAAAAAGCAGTCGTAACTGGACAGATCGAACGCAACATTGTTCCAATAAAACTTAAAGATAGGGATACAAAAGTTCCAATTAAAAATGTAAAACGTCCTCCACAGGTGGTGTTTACTCCTGGTGATATGGACAACGACGAACCAGGCTCTTCCAAACCAGGCCTTTCAAGTAGTAAAGATTAATCAAAACCCTGGTATTCTCCCGGTGAAGTTAGGTCAGGCGTTTATACAGCATGATAAATGGTCAATAGTTAAAATATTCAACCTTACAGGCATCAGCACCGATCTCTCCTTCAATGTCCAAAAATATTCTGTATTCAGTAAAATGATATACCCGAATAAATCATACGCGGAAGAGTTCATGAGCCTTAAAACACAGGTAGAGTACATACGAAATGAGACCTTAGAAAAATTACGAGAATTAATCCCTACTAAAAGATACAAACGTGGGTTGATAAATCCTTTAACTCTATAATCAAAATTATAACAGGAAACCTTGATCATGATGATGCAGTTAGGTATGACGAGATAATTAGTAACATTCAAACCAGAGAACAAGCAATTTCTAATAAATTTACTGTGATATCTGAAATGTTGGATCACTTTCTGAACTCTACCGAAACAATCGACGAAAACACTAAGAAAGTTAATTCGCGCATAAGACTAATTGAAAATCTTGTAAAAGACCTTACTGAAAAAAAAACATTATATTTATATGACCCTTGTATTTGGATTACTTAATCAATTTATAGTAAACTTTAGGACTATCTATATAAAACTAAGTGAAATAGAAACAGCCTTAGCATTTAGTAAAGTGTCCGTTTTACATAAGTCCCTTATTAATTCTGCTGAATTATTAGATTTGTTGAAACATATTGGCAAATATGATAATTTAATGTATTCTGTAAATGAACAAAATTTAATGAATATAGTGGAATCATTGTCTGTCAAGTCAACAGTCCCCAACCCGCACTTGGCCAGCGTGGGGACGTATGGCCTTAACCCTCTCCCGAGAGGAGACCCGAGCCCAGCAGTGGGACATTATGGGTTGTTGATTGATTGTCTGTCAAGTCTTACCTTAAGCATAATGAAATAACGTTTTTTATAGAAGTTCATTGATAATGTTACTTATAATTACTACAAATTGTACTTCCTTCCTATGTCCAACGATTCCAGTAACTATACGTATATTGTTATTCCTTAATTTCCTTACCTATTAGTAGAAGGTGTCCGATACCGCCCGATCGAGCAACCGTGCCAGGAGATTACAGCTAAAGAATACCTTTGCTCTAAAAATAAACTGGTTCAAAATGCGGAGGAAACCTGTATCGAACAACTCATGAAGTATCACCATAACTCATCACGTTGTTCATCACGTCAGGCAAAGTCTGAAAACTTGAAAATCGAAAGAATTGCCCCAAATAGTTAGATAGTATATTCCAAAAATTACAAACTCATATCTCAAACTTGTGACAATGACGATACAAAGGAGCGTATACGGGGAACATACATTATAACTACAGGTGAGCAATGTGATGTCTCCATAGACACTATCCAAATCCAAAGGCGGCGTTCTTACTCTCTACAGACGAGATATATGCCTATGCCCATCATTAACTTAACTGAATTACGGAAACAAACATCGGATGCCGTAGATATGGAACCTGTAGACCTAAAGGAATTAAACTGGATGATATTCGACATCTGAACTACATACTGAAGAAAAGTGTAACCAGTGTAAAAAGTGAAACAAGTGAGACAAATAGTGTCGCCATTTACTCGTACGTGATCGTCATTATATTGTCTTTAGTCGTAATTATGTATAAGTACTTTTCTGTAATAAAAGCAAAGCTTCGTAAGAAACAGGATTGTCATTCGAAAGAAATTGAAAACAATCCGGAACAACTGGAGGAAAATAGAGTTAATCAGAGACCCTTATTATAAGTGGGTTAACTCCATTATTCTCAGTTTCAGTAATTTAATTGTAATCATATAAATTCAGTATGTAACATCTTGTTTGAGGGAGTTTACGAAGTTCTCGGAAAAACGCTGCTTTTCCAATAACTTCGGTCCAAGGGGGGAGGAGTTATATTCCTAACCCATCAGTTTAGCAGAGTCTTAAGCTCACACGCTTCGGTGGAGCCCAACGCAGCACTTTTCTTATCAGTCGGCCCGGGCGACTAGTTATTGTAACTGTAGTCAGTAAGATTTTTAAGTTTCTATTGTATTAGAATTAATTAATAAATATGTTATTTGACAGTCTTACATCAAACTCTGTGAGCTCGGGTCGTAAATAATAAATCTTATTTTGATTCTCCTAATATTAATTTTTATTTCTATTTATAAAAAGACAATTTGTCGCTCCCTAAATCTAACTACGTCGATCCTACGGTGCTTAAAGACGAAATATATAATACAAATTAAAAATATATTTACAGAATTCATCATTGATTAACGATATCTCCAAACATCCAAAAATAACTCGTACAACACATTCATTAAATAAAAAACTTTACAATTACGTGTTGTAAGCAGTAACGAAAATTTAATTAGACAAGAATAAATAAATAAATATGTTCAGACATTTTAACACACAACGCCATCTAGTCCCAAACTAAGCAGAGCTTGTACTATGGGTACTAGTTGACTGATATTAATAATTATATACTTTTTTTTTTATTCTCCAAAAACTCAGTTTAAAAAACCATAACTTTAAAAGATTATTCGATTTCAAGCAGCAACTTCGTCCTTTTGCTGTCAACGCCTAATAAATAAAGAAATAGTCTAAAATCCGGCTCCATGATTACTGCGCTCGTCGGTTATTTGCTAAAAATATTTTTTTTATGTATATTTATGATTAGGAGATTAGATATCTACCAAGTTGCCAGTCGAAATTTGAATGCTAGTATTTTTAATTAAATTGTTTTAATTGGTATTCTGGAAAACGTTCGTCGGCTTGTTTTTAAATAAAATATCGTTCAAATCATTTATATAAAGATTAAAAAAAATTACGGCTGTCGTTGCGCATCTAGCCGTACTTCAGGTGTAAACAGGTACAACAATCGTCGAATGTTAGTGTTCTCAACTGAACAGCTGCGGCGTTCGTAATACACAACGTTTTGTTTTTGCATTGTTGTGCTTGATAATACTATTGTTTTGTCTTAAAAATATAAGTATTAAGACCTTTTTTATCAACAGTTGGATCTACTAATGATTTTGGATATCATTCAGAGTATCTATAAACAAGTATGGTTCTAAAGCAAAAAGATAAAAAAGAATTGGACGATATTTTCAAAACACAAACTGTAAGTAAAATTTGAATTGAACTTAAGAATAATTTAGGTTTTAGTTACAATATAAATGACACAGACACAGAGTTACGGAAATTTAAGCTACATTTAAAAAAAAATTCTAAACGTTTTATTAATATGTAGCAGAACGATTGAATACTTGAATAAAATCTAAAAATTTCAAACAGTCCTTCCACAATAAAATTTTCTTCTGACCTTGGTTATATTTTTTTATTTTAAAAATCTATCATAAATATATTGAATTAATATTATTTTTTGTTGCAAATAACCGATGAGCGCACTAATCTTGCAGCCCGATCTCGTACTTAAATTTAAAAAATAATTATTAAATTAATAATTTATAAAAAAAACAACCTAAGATCGACGATGACATTATCTATGCTCTGAAATGGGAAGCAAGAAAACTAAACTATGCAGCGTGTGTAAACTAAGTGTCCTTAGAATTTAATGGATACATTTACTACATGGGTGTGTGTGGGGGGGCGAACCACAATCTTTCGCCCCCAGCCAACCTCACCTGCACGCAGTGCACCCTGCTAGATAACAAACGAGGCTCTGGCGACCGACCGATGGCGGACCATCCCAAAAGGCGTAACTAAATACAATAGGCCGGTGATGGGCAGCAGCGTCACCGGTGCAACAAGTTACGCCCTGCGATCACCAATTCGACCTGATCCCGAAAATGAGGACCCTCGAGCCAAATTAACACGCCACTTCACTAAAGATCTGCCAGAAGTCAGCATTGACGAAATCGAGATGGCTCTTAGACAGCTGAAAAATGGAAAAGCCCCTGGAGAGGATGGCGTTACTACAGAGCTGTTAAAGGCTGGAGGTAAACCCGTATTAAAGGCACTCCAAAAGCTTTTCAACGCTGTCCTGTTCGAAGGGAGGACTCCAGAGGCGTGGAGTAGGAGTGTGGTCGTCCTGTTCTTCAAAAAGGGAAATAAAACCATGTTGAGGAACTATCGGCCCATTTCCCTCTTGAGCCACGTCTATAAGCTGTTTTCAAGAGTCATCACGAACCGTCTTGCGCGAAGACTCGACGAATACCAGCCACCGGAGCAGGCTGGGTTTCGGAGCGGATATGGCACCATAGACCACATCCACACAGTGCGGCAGATAATACAGAAGACCGAAGAGTATAATCAGCCCCTGTGTCTAGCATTTGTGGACTATGAAAAGGCCTTTGACTCGATTGAGATCTGGTCTGTTCTGGAGTCCCTGCAGCGTTGCCAAGTAGATTGGCGGTACGTCCGAGTGTTGAGATGTCTCTACAAAGCCGCTACTATGTCCGTCCAAGTACAGGATCAGCATACAAGACCCATACCATTGCATCGAGGAGTGAGGCAAGGGGACGTTATATCCCCGAAATTATTCACTAATGCAATGGAGGACCTGTTTAAGACGCTGCACTGGAAAAGGCGCGGTATCAACATCAATGGCGAATACATCTCTCACTTGCGATTTGCAGATGACATCGTCATCATGGCAGAGACGTTGCAGGACCTACAACAGATGCTGAACGACCTGGCTGACTCGTCTGTGCGCATCGGCCTACGGATGAACTTCGACAAGACCAAGGTCATGTTCAATGAACATGTACTACCGGAACCGGTTGCGGTACACGGTGCCGTTCTCGAAGTTGTTCAAAAATATGTATACCTCGGGCAGGCTTTGCAGTTAGGTAGAAACAGCTTTGAGGACGAGGTGAACAGAAGAATCCAGCTGGGTTGGGCAGCGTTTGGGAAACTTCGTCGGGTCTTCTCATCATCGATCCCACAGTGCCTAAAGACGAAAGTCTTCAATGCGTGCGTCCTACCCGTAATGACTTACGGAGCCGAAACGTGGACACTTACGGTTCGACTGGTCCATAAGTTTAAAGTCGCTCAGCGTGCAATGGAGAGGTATATGCTCGGCGTTTCTCTAAGGGATCGCATTAGAAACGAGGTGATCCGACAAAGAACCAGGGTCATCGACGTAGCCCACAGGATTAGCAAGCTGAAGTGGCAGTGGGCTGGCCACATTTGCCGAAGAACCGATAACCGTTGGGGTAAACGAGTTCTTGAGTGGAGACCGCGTCTCGGCAAACGTAGTGTAGGACGTCCACAAGCCAGGTGGAGCGATGATTTGCGCAAGACGGCTGGCAGGAGCTGGATGCGAGATGCCATAGATCGAACTAAGTGGCGTGAAATTGGAGAGGCCTATATCCAGCAGTGGACTGCGATAGGCTGATGATTTACTACATCGCAGCTGCTAGTAACCATGTGTTTATTATTATAAATTTAGACAAATTGTCAAAACGCTACATACGTTATCAATATAATAAACTAGAACCAGGATTGGGTATATCATCAAACTCACAAAAAATGTACAATGATGGATTAGTACCTCACAAAAAAGAAAAAACATATAATAACCTGTGCTCCGTTAATAATGTTGAAAAAAACACAAATAGCCAATAATGCAAGACAATTGAGGTGGCTAAGGGGTTTTATTTATTGAGTTTCAGGTTACCAAATGCTTTTGGTGGTCACTTTGTGTGAGTTTATTTTACTTCAACTCGATCATCACTCTGAGCGTGTTCGATCTTGACAGCGGTGAAGAGTTCAATGCAGGCTTATAGCAATACTGAACGCGTTCACCTTAACGATCGAGCGGGTTGGTAAACGATTTACACCAATCAGGTATTTTAAATATTAAAAAATTTAAATTATCTTACAATGTATTTTTTTGGCTTAATTTTAAAATATAATAAAAGAGACGTATACACAATGTCTAGGTATTTACAGTTTGAAATCGCGTAAACTTAATACTACTATAGTTTTTATGGCGATATATGCCCATTGCAATTATTCGCGTCCTTAGAAGGAAAGAGAACACCTTCGTATGTGACACCGTTAATTTCCATTTTCACCTCCAATTGTTGGTTCCCGGTGGTGGCATCACCTGTGAAAGACATCATTAATTCATTGTCATTGCGGTTTTCAGACGTTAATCGTTATGTATATAATAATTAATTTATTAGAGATAGATTTAAATTGTCGACATCGGCAGAGTTTGCCATATAAAGGAAAAAATATTGAAAAAACTTAGTACCTCTATTTTTATAAGTACCACAATGTATATTTTAAATTATACTCAACACACAAAGAGTCAGGTTTAGTAGTCATAGTCTAAGATTTCACTGCTGAAAAATAATCGAGTACTATATGCTAAGAACTAACATTTGTTATAAGATTATAAACAGGATATGCTAATACTTTTTCAAAAGTGTGTCATTTATAACTAAATCATTATAAAAGACACACTTTTGGAAATCAGTTTCGTTTAAAACTTAATAAAAGAAACTAAACTATATACTCCTAAAGTAACAGTTACCATCGCGCAGTTACTTCGGCCTTGTCGCAGCTATATATGAACATGTAATTTTTGGCACATTTTTATTTTCATAAAGTATGTTCACCATTTACTTTATATTTTAATTTTTTTTAGGATAAAATTTATATAGATAGTTCAACTCATATGTACGCACGGTGCTGTGTTTGAGTAAACCTAGTATATACACAATGACTGAAAAAGACATGCAGAGATTGTATGACCGTGTGAATGATAAGAAGTAAAGTAAAAAATACAAATACAGTTATTTGAAATAAAAAAGTACAAATTGGTGACAAACAGTTACCATTGTAAATTAGTTTATTATTATATTATTAGTCGATTATTTAGTTTTAACGTTATTGGGACCTGCTGCGTTTTTAGCCAAAAAAACAACTTAATCAATCATTCAATAATCATTCATTTAACAAAAATGCATGTTTATTGAACTATTAATCTTTATCGCTACTAGAAGAATCAAGTGATGAAATTTCGGATTCGCTGCTTTTACCAACTTTAATTATAAATTCAGATTCCATGTCAAAATGTCGATAATATTCTTCTTCTTTTTCTTTACGCGTTGACGAGTATTACGCCACATCTCTTCATTATTTGAGTTAAACATTCACTTATTATTCCCGTCAATATATATTTCTAAACTTTTCTATGGGGTTTAGTTCAGGATGATATGGTGGTAGGCGAAGAAATTTTATGCCACATGACTGAAGTATGTGATCAATCTTGTAAGAAATATGATTCTCTTTTTTTTATCAAATCCTACAGTTATATTTTTTAATATGTGCAACATAAGCAATGTGTTTTTGTCAACATTCTCTGCATTTTAACATTTTTTGTATTAGAATTTAGAACTTGGTCATTTTGACCATTGTGGTATGACGCATTATCAAGAACAACCACAGAGTCAGATGGAAGATTCGGTAGCAGATGTTCTTTTGCCCATGCCATACAAGTTAAAGCTGTATAATTAAAAGTGCACGCACACGTAGTGCCACGCGCACAAATGAGTCGTACTATCTGTACCTATTTATATTTAATTTTCAGCATAGTTGAAAATGCTACATATCTCGGACATTCTTACCTCTTGTGGTAATCCTAAAGTTGGCTCCGTTAGTTCCATTGGAAGCAGGACCGTTAAACGAATTAGAAGTTGATGCTCCATTGTAAGCGTGTGCTGTAGATGGACCATTTAAGGTGTGGGATGTCGAAGCTCCATTAAAGTCGTTCGATATCGAAGGACCATTAAACGCATGTGACGTTGACGGGCCGTTAAATGGTGGAGAGAGAGTATGGAGTGCAGTTGAGTGCGCCATAGGTGACACCTCAGGTAATGCTGGCGAAGGCGTGGTGGTGCACGGCGGTGACCTCGATTTTACGCGAGTTCTCTTCGCCGGTGGAGGTGGAGAACTTTGAGAGGCCTCGCGCTTTCCTCCTGAAGAACTAGAGCGGGGACTATCGCTCAAGTTCAATGCCTCACTGAAATTCAAATAAAGTGACTTGTTACCTCCTTAGGAATTAATTTTGAGTGACTATTGCACAAGTACTCGAAAATCGATCCGAAAAGAAATCTCGAAGTCACAATTTATAATTCTTGTAAGTACATATAGTTTTTTTTCAGCATAAGACTATATCTATCAACAGTTATTTTTTAAAGACGACTCTCGCTCTGCACTTGTGTATCGTAGGAATTTCAGAGACAATCATCAAATGGACACAAAGAACATCTATAATCAGAACAACAATTTATGGATCACACGAAGTGTTGTTTCATGTGCAGTCAAACACCCACAAACTTCAAGCAGTTGTAAATTGCGGGGTCTAGATTATTAATAAGTCTAGATAGAGTATCGCCGTAAAAGCACAAAAATACCTGACACTAGTGTTGAATAAATTTTCTATCTAGAAAACCAAACGACAACTGGCCGGAGACTTCTGACGCCTCTGGTGTTGCGAGTGTCCAGTGAAGTGAATAACAAAATCTGATACAACCTAATAATACGTCAATGAATATTTTTTATAATTCAGTAGTGGACTTCTCGAAAAATGGGCTATTATTTTTTGAATCGGGCAAGTAGTTCCTGAGGCTAGTGCGTTCAAAGCAAACAAACAAACACTTCAGCTTTACACTCATATATAGATTTGCCAGTTACGACAAAGCTAGAAATTGAGACTCCAGAAGTGATTTAGACTAATTAATTCTTGTGAGTAAGTTTGGGTGTAAGTGACTGCAGAGGAAATACCTTTCGCGTGTCTATCTGTTATCTAAATTTAATCCGAATTAAAGTTGTATATTTTCGAGGTACTAGTTACGAGGTGAATTTGTGTGCCAATACAATATTTTGTTGTTGTATGTGGAAGTCGCTACAGACATATACCATAGTATGGTATTGGTGTTTATTATAAATAATTGATTCAGTCTGATGTAAAACTATAAAGTTAAAAGCAACAAACAACATGTGTTGTTCGCTTCTTCTTACCGTTGTGGCTCGAAATCAGCCAGCGGTGGTATATGTACCCCATTACGATTGCCATAAAGATTCCATAGCGTGAAGTGTGTGGAAATATCCATGGCGTTGAGCGCAGCTTCGCGTTGTGATAGCATTGGCGCTTGTCCACTCAAGTTCAAACCCGGTTGTGATTCAGTACCTGCATCAAATTATAAAATATAGAGATTTTATTTTGATTTATTTTTATTTTATCTTTAAAAAGACAACTCCCGCAATAGGAATATACATTCCTGTGTCACGGGGGTCTTTACAAACATACATGAAACGGACACAAAGTACACCCAGACTTAGAAAAACAATTTTTGGATCACGCAAAGTGTTGTCCCATGTAGGATTTGAACCCACAACACTTGGCGCAGTAGGAAGCGGTGTGGCGACCACTGAAACCACTTTTTTTTTTTTGACCTGGTGGAATGCCTTTACGCACTTCGCTCCTCCCCTGCGGGTACAGGGGGTTCGCTTCGTGTGGGACTCCTGACTGACACCAGCCAGACTACCCACTAAACCACCACGGTGTGCCACTCTGCGCCTGAGACGGGAGGGATCCGGGAACCGCTTTCTTACGCCATCCGGACCCACCACTGAAACCACTAGGCCAACCGTGTAGACCGTGTAGTAGTGTAGATTGACGCAATGTTAGGGGTCACTTCCAGTGTCCAGGGTTATCCTTCCTAGGATGTGTGTGTTATGGGTACTAGATAACCGATATGAATACATATATACTTTTTCTTTTGTAAATACATACATATTATACATAGAAACACCCAAACTCCCAAACAAATAATTCCAGATCATACAAACGTTTGGTCCGACACGGGAATCAAACCCGAAACCTCAAGTACAGCAATCGCATCCTATCTTGAATGATAGTCATGCTTCATAAGAAGTATACATGATTCACAAAAAAAAATATGTGCACAAAATGTGGCGATCAGGCTTCTATTCGATCTATGACATCCGTGCAATCACCTGTACAGTCATTTGCAGACTGTCTACTTACTCTCCGTATCCTCCCATTTCGACTTCGGAGATGAAGTCGAAATGGATACGTTTACGATGGAGCATTTCTCAGAAAAAAGCGAGCTCGCACTAAATTTGGTGTTAAGCAATTTTTTCATTGCTTAGACTCGACGAGCATTTCCGACAGCTTGCTCCCAAGCTGGTAGACACTGCCTCCGCCCTAGGGCCATTTTTGCCTCCGAGGAAGTCATCTCGCAGAAGGAGGCGGCGGAGAAGGCCCGGGAGGACGATCTTCACTCGGACTAGACGGTCCGAACGGTCGGCGAACCGGGCGGCGGAGGCGCGCCTACACACCGCCACGCCGCAAACCCCGGTGGGGTGAAGTCCCAAGGGGGTTTAAACAGGTAAAAAAAAATGGGTACTAGATATTAATACTTATATACTTTTTTTTTGTAAATACATACACATTATACATAGAAAACACCCAACCAAAAATACCAATTTGTAGTAAATGGCACTAAGTGCGTATGGTGACAAATTAAGAAGTCATCCTGAGGGTATCGTAAGAGCTGACTAAATGAGCAAACTACGAAATACAATAGCATTACAAAGTGTAGTAAGACTTGATACTCCATATACCAACTTTTGTGCCCAGTATGGCCATAACCTTATTTTAAATAAGGTTACATAGGTACATGTGAACTGTTATAGACTGTTGATCATTTGACTTACCATTCTGCATTAGCTGCTCTCTCTGTAGTTGCACTATTTTCAAGTACTCGCGAAATCGGAATTCCATTTCTGGTGTCGCCTGTGGTAGTGGCATTGGCATACGTGTACCGATGGGCATCTGAAGAGGCTGCATATGATGCGAGAGTTGTGCTAGCGTGGCGGATAAACCACGGGATGGGTGCTGCAATAGCATACGCTTTAAGAATAGTTACAGTTAATAATAAATCCACATAATACCTTCTGAAATCAATCCAGGCAGAATCTGCACAGTTGTAATAAGATCGTTAATATCCATACCTTTATATTTTTATATCGTATTGTCATCACACAATTATTTGTCAAGGATAGGAATCAAGCCCATTGCATAGGACACTATAGTCTACTTTCACTTATAAGCGAAAAACTAAAAAACATTTTAACAATCTTTATATCTAATCAATCTTTGCAAATGTAAAATCCATGCTTATATTATAAATGCGACAGTAACTCAGTCCGTCTGTCTGTCACGCTTACACGGCCAAACCGCTGCAAGGGTTTCAATGAAATTAGCAGATACTAGATATAATAATAAAGAAGAGAAGAAGAACTTGAGGAAGAACAAAGACTACTCTTTACTGTAATAATCGACAAATAAGTGGGCCGGGGCAAAAGCTAGTCGTAAATATACGTCTAATTGTTTAATAAATTTCAATTAGGATTTTAGAATTATTATAAAAGAAATTAAATGTGCTGATTTTATTATTTTATTTGCAAAAGAAAAGAAATAACACTGTCGTCTAACAATATCTATTAGTATTGCTTTATTTATACTCACCAAGGCTGCTGTTTGCGACTCATATTGGGCGGAAGTACGCCTCCCTTCACGCTTGTTCCCTTCGATTGCAGCATCCAGTTCGGATCGCGCAGAAAATTTATTTTTTTCACACTCGTAGTCATACAAATATTTCATGTATCTGAAAATAAGTAAGTTATCATATGAAAATAAAATTATACACTAACTGCAGTAAAATCTTTTTCGAAAAGGTTAGACAATTATGGTGAAAAGAGCCAACAAATTGTGTCGTAGTACATAATAATAATGAAAGTGGAAAACGGTAGAGCGAGCATTTAAAGATTATCGAATTACACAGTTAAGAGTGTTGCAAAATAATAGATTTCAAGCAGAAACAATTACTTAACCCCGTTGATTCATCAATAACCCATAATGCCCCACTGCTGGGCTCGGGTCTCCTCTCGGGAGAGGGTTAAGGCCATACGTCATTATCTTCCCGTTGGACATTTTTAAGCCACCCGAAGCCTTCCAACTAAGCTTCACGACTGTTATCGTATGATAACAATCGGGACTGGCTGCTTAACGAGTATGCCACCAGCGGTCACCCATCCAGGTACTGACCGCGCCGTAGTTGCTTACCCTCGCTGATTGTTTCTAATAACCGAGTGCAATTGGGCTATGAGCGCCTCACATATCACTATACAGAAATTTCGTATATTGTCGGTATTAAAGGATATAGGCACCGAAAACAATGAAACCGCTCGTAACTGTATATAACTATTCAAAATTATGTCCGTATACAAATCATAACTTTTCAATGTCAGTATCACTATTCAGTCCTTTTAACAAATCTAATAATATCTTTACTACCTCGCCGTAGACACGACAGCTAGTAAATCATTTCACAAGCCCAATTATTATCAAAATCCTATCCTTCAAATATAATACGTACCATTACATCCTTAATCCTATTCTGCTATATGTCAATTTTATATGGTCGTATTGTTTGGGTACCTTACCATGTGTCATATTAAGTGATCACATATTTAATGCGTAACACAAAAGCAGCACTCGCCGACGCGTTGTCGTAAAAACGATACCTTTAAAACTGTCACTCGAATCTATATATACGACATTCGTCATTACGGTTAGGTTAATTTTACGGGTGTCACTCGATGTCCGTCTGTTCGTCATATTAAAAATAGACTATTGTCGTAATTTAACTGTAAAAATATGTGGCGGTTGATATATAAATTACGAAATCTAGATCTAGGGAAGTTTAATGTAGATTCTATACAGAATAGTTGATAAATGTTATTTCAATTCTATCATAGGCTTATAATTGAACTAACGGCCTGCATCCCCAAAGTACTGTATCTATCTTGTCTTATATCTCACCGTGGTACGGAGGTGCTACGCTACTCATTAAACAACAAATCGTTACTCATTAAACAACATAAAAAGTAGCTCATATTTTTAGGTTACAAAATCAATTGAAACATTATGAAAATGAACATCACTACACGCATACATAATGCTGTATAGACGCACCTTCTATAGAGAAGGTGCGTTTAAACTGATCATCTATCGTGCGTAACGTACATTTTGTATCCGTCTAAACCTCGTATGCGTCGCAATACAAAAGTAAAGGTGAATAAACTCTACAAGATAAATGAGAAATTATATCGGCCGAGATGAGTTAGAGGTTATTAATTATTAAGTTGTCATATTGTCGTCGGCGGCTCACGTACTCTATTGTGGTATTGCCTTTGTCTCCTCCCCGTGAGAATTTGTATGAGGCTGGATACAAAACAACGTCTAATATGGAGCTCCTGAGTATTTGAGACCACACAACTGTTTTGAAAATTAGGCTCTAAATGAGAATGGGCTTAGGGGGTCTATTTTGTCGGGTAATTTGGCCTTTGCGCACCTAGTATCACCATTAGGTATAATTTGTGGTAAATCTTTGTCTTTCATTTCATTTTGAACTTTAACTGCTTGGCTCAATGAATATCAATCTAATTATCCAAATAAAGCACTCGTTAATAGTTAATTTATTTTAATTATGAAACTTCGATGCTTGTAAGGTAGTTGCTGATTCAATTATTGATGTAGTAACAACTCAATCGTCTATAGTATCACTAGAGTAAAAATTTTACTATAATAATACTTGAAGTATTGGCTATACTTAAGTACTAACCTTCTCGATTTAATTCCTATTAACAATATTCATATTTATCTTCGTTGCCTACCATAAGTACTACTCTCAATTTTCCTATAGAACGAGGTATATTAAGCTCATGCCTCCAGTAGAATACATGGCTACTAAGCAATTGAAAAATAATTATAACTGATAGGCAAGATGTGTGTATTTAGTGCGCCTCCACCTTTTCGGGTTGCAAGCGTCAAAATATGTGCCTATGTATAAAAAGACTAACATAAGTGACCTACCTGGCTGATGATAAAGTAATAGTTGTAGTGCTTATAGAGTTAGGTCTATCATTTAGCGTTTACAAAAAAAGAGCTCCACCGTAAGTGCCGATAGCTAGTTAAACTAAAATAAGTATAATGTAATACTATCGTATTAGTAATATAAAAACTTTAAGGATGAGGATGTATATAGGTTTATTACTCTTTTACACAAGAAACGGTAATACTTACTGAGTACGTAGTGTAAAAGCCGCCGAGGTTATACTAGACGGTAATTTAAGACCTTTGATGATCTCTTGCCACAGTTTTTTGTTGATGACTTCCACTAAGCCTCCGCGAGCAGTCACCAAATTGTACAACTCGTACAAGTCCAGCACAGACTTAGCCATTATTGGCAAGCGATTGATTGGTGAACCTGTAAAAATATGAATTTTGAATTAACTCTCCGAGAAGTGTGTATTTCATTTTTAGGCTAATCACCCAACTAATTTATATTTTTTTAAATATTAACTTAATATAGTTCTACGACAAACATAAAACCTACAAAATTCGTAAGAAAAGCTTGAAATGGGAAAGAATTCAAAAAACAAGAAAGCAGGTATGCCGATTTTAACAGTAATTTATAAGTGTTTTAATGAATATCTCACTGAATTATTAAAATCAGAAAATGATAAGACCACTTTAAATAAGTATAAGTTGCAAGTAAAGACATATAGGCAATAAACCAACACAAGGAATCATGTTAATCACGCCAGATAACTTGGAATAGAAGCGAGCAGAACATTTGCTCACTATTGCATGCTGTAAAACCCTTTAGTGCGCACTCAGTAAGCCTAATAAAAACGAACATGACCAACTACGACTAAATAAGATGAAACGGTTTGAAACAGGACTAGATGTCGTCCGTGAATGGACAGCTTTCAAACTATTTATGGAATAAATATATTGATTAATGTAATATTATTGATAAACCAAAAGTTGTTACTGAATTAGCAACTTTTTTTAAAAAATCAATCGGTAAATTTAACACTGCATAAGTAAAAAAAATACTCTATAGAAATTGAAAATACCCATTATATGCATTTCAAGAATGGTAATCACAAAACTATCAATGCTTTTCGTATTAAAAAAATCACTTGAAAAACTCTTCGATATGGAAAGAAATACCACAACGACTTAATAATTTTCATACATTTAGATATTAAGCTTTTAACTACTATTAAAATATATTTGAGGTAAATTAACAATCAAACACACAGTTTAAGAGTATATCAAAACATATATCTAGTTATAAAAAACCAATTGTATGGTATCATATCAATAAAGAATTATTATTATTAACTAACTAATATAAATATATAAAGCACATGTGAAGCTGGCAACAAGGCTCGTCGAGCGTGGTGAATCGCATCGCATCGCACGATCGATGATTTACGCGTTGCGCGAGCGCGTCAGATCGCAGCTTTACGACTCGAGAGCAGTGTTAGTAGCCCGAATTTAGCACAGCCCGTGTGGCCGCGGAAGCTGGCCGTTTGTTCTACAGGTTTGTTTGCCAGTTTTGCCACTATTTGATTTACTGTAATTTGACTGTTAACTTGTGTTAGATGACGTGACGAATGCGGATCGTGCTCGCTATAAGGAACTGCGATCTACTTAGCCATGCTAATAGGGGCTGTCAGTGCCTGAGATGTTTACAATCTTGGCGCAACGCAATGTATTCAATTACTACACTTCCTATGTTCACCTTTGTATTTTTTTTAACTAGGTATCCTTTTGCAATACAACATTAATTGTTATTGAATATAATTACGATAGGTATAACTGGATTGATTGAAAATGCACTGTAAATAATTGATTTGAATTTACGAAAATAGTATCTAAAATACATACTTATACAGTAATTTGCGTTTATTTTCAGAAGAATTTCATTAGGCGTTGTTTGAACGTTAAGTGCGATGACAATCAATCAACATTCGCGTGAATAATTGCTGCAAACAATTCGTTACATTTGCAAAGTCCCTTCAGCAGGGTTATATCGAGTTGTAAACTGTTTCGACTCGATCTCAAACATTTCTAATTTCTAATACTTGTTAAATTCACCTTCGGAATTGTTATTTTGCTATTATACTTAGGTAGTATGTCAAAATTAAATAATCGTGAAATAGGAAAATTCCTACATTATATATATTAATTTCGCGATTTAAAATAATGCATAAAAGTTACATAATTAATACCAGTAATAGACGTTCTCTTACATTTTTAATAATTTCATGAATATTCTTTTGTTCACTTATTACAATTGGAGAACTAGGATATGATTGTGGTAACGAATTTATTTTACATCGATCAATACTTAATCTTAATTTTTCGCAATGACTACAACCCTAAACTTAAAGTACGTTTTAGTTAATTTTATTTCAAGCTTCTATCGACAGCGTTCCAACAACTTCCCTAATCACAAATTCCTTAAACAAGAACCATCCTACAGCGTCGATCGTTTATTGATGAGAGCGAAACATTAACGAAATACCTAAACGACTATTTGTCAATCCGTCTTCCTGTCTGCACTTAATCATTCCCCCGGTTATCTGGGCCACTGCTGAAACGGGGTGTGAGGCAGGGTGAGCGGGGGAAGAGGTAAGCAAGGGGTGTGTACGTCACCCGTTCAGATTAATTGCCACGGTGGAAGTAAATGGTACAACATGATGAGGCAGAATTGGACTAAACAAGGCTATCGATGTATCTGCAAGTAGACCTATAGGATTTAGGTACTTCTGATAACGTAATGGACTGTCAAATTATCATCTTACATAATCAAAAGGCAAAATTGATAAAAATATGATAAAAATTATAATATTAACCTTTACAACTGAGTAAAATGAATTAAATTCCATCCAGTGAAAGGCTATTACAAAGATCATTTAGGATGGGCAAAAGACATATTTTCATATTCTCCTTAAATATTAAGTCTTACCCTTTGCCACCCACTCTCTTCACACGCCTGTGACAACATATATTGCGCCTTACTAAGTTGCTTTGAGGAATATCACAACTTGTATGACACTGTCCCATTCACAATAAAGTGAGCTGTACCTGATGTTACTACATCATGCTACTTACTACTTACTTACTTACTACTTACTTACTTTACTATTTCTTACACTAGTCAGTACTCTGACTAGTGTAAGAAATAGTAACGTACAAAACTATTATTGAGTAAGGAATAAGAAGGAAAGGGAGAAAATGACATTTCAATTCTGTATCTCTATTTAAATGATTACGGGAATCAATAATAAACGACTATGAAGAACTGTTCTTTTCTATACCTAGTGTAGTTGCATCTTTACTAATTGTAAAGATGTAAAGATGATGGAATCGAAGGTAGTGGTTACACCTCATCTCGAAAATATAGTAAATACGTACAACGAATTACTAACAATTGAACAGGGTACCGATAAAGCACGATTTTACATATCGATTACCTTCTATACGGGATTGCGTTAAGTGTGAGCGTTATCACACGAACAGCGAACAATCCCGTTATCCGAATAACGCTACGTTTACAAGAAACCGTGGACAAAAGCTATTGTTTATGAAAGCAATCACCCCAATAACGATTTCCACAAAACGCATTCCGTGCAGTACGGCGGAAAACGCGCGATTCGATGCGCGTGCGCCCAGCGCACCGAGCCGCGCGCGCACGCTATTTGCATACGACGAACCATTTATAAAAGGCCCACACAACACAGCTCGGTGCGCCTGCTCACTCGCACTGACGGCTCACTCAATTCGGCCGCCCGAAGCATTATTTACGAGCTATGTCAAATTGCCAGCGGAGCCAATCTAATCGTGCCCAATTGTGACAAATTATTGCTTTTCCTACGAAACCTTATGCTAAATTTGTGTTATGAATTTCACTTTATGGGGGTATACACTTATGGGAATATGTATGAAATAAATTGCGGGCCCGTCACCGTCTCACTGGCTACAGTGTTGCTCGATTATTTGCACCTCAGCTCATATTTATTGGCACTCGATGTCCCTTAGAAAGGCTAATTCTTTTGTGTTGGCAACAGTTGCGAACCGTAAATCGTGTTGCCGACCGCCCCCGAGTGCTGATAAAGGATTGTAAATAACTGCCGATTAGCCGACTAATCTGTTACAAGTGTTGCAGATTGCAACTTTGATTTGCACACCGTTTTACGGCCAGATTAGGTTAAACATTTCTTAGGGTTCTAATAAATTTTAACTTAAATTTTATTACCAATTTAGGTTTAAGAGGATTGCTCGATGACAACACGCATTTTTTTATCATGACTTTTCGACTTTATGCCTGTACCTACCTGCCGAGGTAAGGCACAGACACAATATAAACTTAGGTTTACAAGTATAAGTAAGTAGACATTAGGTAGATATGTGTGTCTGAGTATACACAAATTTATGCAGCATAAACCATCTTAGAGATCAAATAGGTATCTAATTAGCTATATTTACGAATTTTATAAACACATCAAACTATTTTTAAATCTTATTTTATCATATTAAACTCATCATATCGAGTAGTGACTAAATAAAAAAATTATGTTTACGAAGAACAATTTTTACTTGTCCTAATAAACCAAATACCTAAACAAGACCTGTAGTAGTACTATTTATCCGAATAAATATGACCACAAAATACAAATACAAAATTAAGTAGATATCTAGATTAGTACTAAGTCTAGTAAAAAGGTTCAAGAGGTACATTAAAAATACCTGTTAGCGTATTAATCGTTTCGTAGTACTTCGAAATCTATGATTAATTTCACTTTACTTTTCATTTTCATCATTTACTACCCCATCATCAAATCATATAAATCTACAACATCGGAAATAGATTTCTTTTCTGCTTAAGTAACGTAAAGATTTTTCTCCATACTGATGTTGTTAGTATCCTCTGAGTCGCGAGACGAGGTGGACGATAATCGATTGAATCGACATTGGTCGACTCCCGCTTATCGAGTGTGGTATCAAGGCCCTTACGTCGACTACCCCGCGCCGCGCCAATGAACGCCGTCCATACTCCGGTGCCGCTCTCCTATTGGTCCATTTAGCGTTTGATTGCACCGCCCCACTCGATCCACGTCTCGATCAATCTTAATTATATTCGTAAGCTGGTACTCTAAGTGGTTGACTACATGCACATTTAATTGCATACTCATAACGGAGGAAATTGTTTTACATTTCGTATGCATAGCGTTTAGTGCAGTAACTTTTTATTAGATAGGTACTAGTACTTATTAACCTGGCAAAATACATAGCCTGAGTAAGCGCTCACCGGTGATCATAGGAACGCGTATATGAAAGTCCCGTCAAAATCGGTCCAGCCGTTCCAGAGATTGAAAAAATGTTATTTTGATATATAACATTATTTTTTTTATTTTCATGCATACGTACACGCATTTAGTAAAAAGCGGTTGTTTTAATATTACAAACAGATACTCCAATTTTATTTATTTGTATAAATGTATAGATTAGGTAAATGGGTAGGCATTTAAATACGCACATTCACTGCGATTTGAACCCCAAAATTTGATGAGTGTACAGTCCATAGGTGATGAATTAAAAAACAAGATCATATTTTGTACTATTTTTAAAATGCATAAAGGCTATAAACGACAGCTAGCCTACATTAAGACAGTCATTATAAGTTTACGGTCGAAACAATTTATAGCGGCTACGAGCCAGGTTTGAATTTAGAATACGGTCATTCTGGTGTTAATATCCACACTTCGACTTTAAACAACACCCACATGAGCTCTTCTTTAATCAACTACCTATAATGTCCCACTGCTGGGCTCGGGTCTTCTCTCAAAAGAGGGTTAAGGCCGTACGTCCCCACGCAGGCCGAATGCTGGTTGGAGACTGCCAAAACCACTTTACAGGTACGTAATCTTACTGGTGGATGTATTTAAGCCGCCCAAAGGTCTCCCACTAAGCTTCACGGCTGTTATCCCAGTGGCACTCGGTGATTAGAAACAATCACCGAGTAAGGGTAAGTAACGATGCTGCGGTCAGTACCTTGATTGGTGATGAGAGTTAGTGGCACGATACCATGAGCGTCTCCGTGATTCGGAGTCCACGTTAAGCAGCCGGTCCCCGTTGTTATCTTCTTTAATATGAACTAATATTTATATATTCGAAATCGTAATAATCTACTTGAACCCCAACAATAACTTCGTAAAAGAGTCATATGCTATAATTTCGCAAAACACCATAACTCAATGTAATATTTATTGCTTGTAGTGCAAATTCCAAGAGATACGGCGCGAAAATGACATAAGGCCGAGGATACAACGATCAATCATGAAGGGAGCAGTAAAGTTGAGAACAATCCAGCGTAATTCCGTCTGAGAGACATTAAAACAGCGGCGGCCGGCCCTATCCGGTGCAACATTGTGGCAATACTTACTGCACCGCGCCCCCCGCCTGATCACCCCGCAACTACACAACAGCTCAATGAGACTACATGCTCTACTCATTTCAACTTGTAATCGGTGTACGACCTGAACTCATCCTTGGCCTGAGTTACGAAACGACCAAAGATATATTCCCTTTATTTATTACAATCCCGATACCTTAGTAACACATAAATCATTTATTCGAATGCAAATCAAAAGCGAGAAAGATTGAAGTTTAACATGGTTCAGTGGAATTCAGGGGCCATTCGATGTAATTGGCAATCATTCTGTAAAGAATAGTATACTCTCGCTCAAACAATCAAGACAAAAGAGGCCGATGATACCTACGGGCGAGCCATTACGGGTCAATACCCATTATTATGCTATATTTTCGCGAGCGCAGCCCTCCGATATCCCTCGCACTCACATGAGACGGTAAATATCTGTAATTAAAGGTTGTAAAGTTGATTTACAGTCGCAGTCCAAGTATCGAAGCCCAGGGAATAATCCGCCAATGGCGAGCGAGGGACCCTTACCCCGCACCTCGTATCAATTTATTAGAAACGAATGCAAGCCGGGTCTGCGGTGGCGCAGGCGCGCGATGATATGTGGTGCGGTCGCGCGACCCATCTCAGTGCTTTGCATCGCTGCACCGCGGATCTCGCTCGATAGTATCGAGCGCTGTTGCGTTGTTTACGATCTCCGCGGAGACGGTAACACCGGCAATAAAATTGCAACAATGGAAATGACAGATGCGACTGAAAGACGGCGATGCGACTACGCCGGATCATTGCGATGAATGCAACAATGGATTCCTCCAAACGAAGGTGGCAACTATCGACAGCAGTAAAGCTGAACTATCTGCCGCCACAGCGCCGACATCGTTACGAGCCTTCACAGATACGAACAATACGCACATATAGTACCATATTCTAATAAAATGACACGCTCAAGATAATAACAAACTTATTGTTACTGAACCGATTCCACAGAGGTATAAATAGAAACCAAAATTTAAATTCACGAGAAAGTGTCTCCTGTCACAATTGATGGGCAGTAGGTATGTAATAAAATGTTTACTTAATGCAATAGCTACGTCAGAAATTAACATGATAGATATCGCAACAAAGATGGTCGATTTGCGGCGGTTGCCTTGGCCTCTCGGATTTATTTCCCAATAATTCTCTAAGATGATCGATAATAAGCATTGTTTCGTTTTGCTTGGTGCTAAACGCATTTCGTCCCTTGCGAACATTTCATACGTGGAAAGTAATTATAAGAATTTGTTGTTTCCAAATGGTAGTAACGTCTGGTTGAGATGTATGTAATTTATTATTAACGTAATCATGTTTTTGCTTTTTATGGGTGCGGAGAAGATTAACCGTCAAAACGAGTCTGCTGGCAATCTTACATTGTTATGCGGATGTTTGTGAATTCTGTTAAGATCACATACTTAAATATGTTTAAATGGTCTATTATATGAGAAGTTTCTGGGTATATGTACCCGTTGTGTATATACTACTCGATATAGAACGAAATAGTTGGCTCGACGGCAGTACAGGTGCCTTGTCTGCAACATTTCTACGGGCCATTGCAACTTTTATGACCACCGTTTTGTCGCTTACGGCTATCGTAAAATATCACTGCGATGGAAACCCTTAATTTTGTATATCATTTCTTTTGTTGTTATACATTGTTGTTGATATGATGTTTCATAATAATCGACGCAAATGCATTATTATTATTTTCTTATTTGAATAATTTATAATGGTCATTGTTAGTTATTAGCATAAAATGATTAAAGTTCAAGCATATTTCATAATATTCAATGTTTACGTGACTTGTAGCAGATAATAGGATGCGTAAAACTGTCGTGTTTGGACGTGTCTAGACGAAGGTGTCGAGAATTCGAGTGCCACTGCGTCTCCTCTCGATGGTAATTTGAATGACAATTTAAATTACAATGTGGAACGGCGTCCGGGCCATGACGACGCAGATTTAGTACTAGCACTTTGGCTCGTGTTGTTAGAATGGTGTCACTAATAGCCCACAAAAAGATGAACAATCACATTTTTTTGTTAAAACTACAGCAGAGTGGATTACATTCGATTACCTAATTTCTATTCTAAAACTTATCTAGACATTTAAGATAAATCAAAAGCATGAACATAAAACACATCACGGCGAACGCAGGAACGGTTTTATAAGGGATACCATCTTGACATCAGCATAAGTATGTGTGCCCGTAAACAATGACGACAATACTAATTATGATAGTTATAGTGGCAATAAAAATACGATTCAAATCACAGAAGACATGTGAATGAAAGTAATAATGATAAACATGAGACAACAACGAAAGAACTCATAACGGAAATAAAATAATCCAATGTCGGTTGACAAAAAACATACAATAGAGTCAAAGGCCAGGATTTGACAATGGCCGTGGTTAGGAGATAGAACAAATGAAGTGTCAGCCACAATGCTGCATTAACATAAATAGGTTAAAGAGATGGGGTGACACCGTGCTGTTTATAGAAACGACAATTATTATTGATTCTCTCATGAATAAAATAGGAGTTGACTATCTAAAACTGTTTTGATGATGTTGGTTTTAACAAGTGATCAAAGTAGGGTTGTGCTGTTGGAATACTTGGTAAGTAGACACATTGATCTGCTGATTTTTATTGTTTGCCATATTCGCTCGCGCGTTAGTAGATATTTTCGTCCCCTATTTTACCCCCTTAGGGGTAGCCTTTCCCGAATTCCTGTGTTAGTGCTCACTTACGTTATAAAAAGAATCTACATGCAATCTTATCAGGATTCTAGGTTCAGCGGTTTGGGCTGTGCGTTGATCTTTGGGTATCGTAGTCAGTCAGTCACCTTCCTCTTTATATATATATAAATTAATTGTTTTCAAATTCTATTAATATTAATTCTAATTTCTTTTAAGGATTGATGGATGTGCATGATCCGTGATCACAATCGCATCAACATTTTTACAGAAAGATCGGGTAAACGACGCTATAAATATGTATTTATTTTGAATATTATATTGACGTGTTGGAACGTGAATTACAATTCAATACATACAACATTTAACCTATTCATTACATAATGTTACTGACTAATACTTTCATTTCTGTCGCTTCCAACATCGTGCTGAAACTGAACTTTAACATTTAAAATAATCGAATCAGATTTCGATATATATTTATTCTATCTAAGATGGATCGACGGTCTTTACGTAGTAATCCGATATGGAGGTATTATTCTTGTGTTAATATCAGCTTCCTGCCACCCGCGGCGGCCCACGACTCCATCAGAACCCATCGAAGATTACATTTAGATATGGTGGAAGTAGGTATTTTGAAATTGAACCCATTTTGGGATTATCAGGAGCATATTTTTACAAGTATTTTCGGATAAAGAAGTACTAATAATTATTATAATTTCAAGTGAAACAGCAGATTTTTTGGTTTCTTCTTTCATAGCGAGTGCTTATTTACGAAACTACTTAAAGAGACTTTATCTGTCTGCTTATTCTCAGACCTTTAAAAGTTTGTGTCTAGACGAGTCCATACTCATATGTTGTCTGTGTACCTCTAAAATTTTAAGTTCAGCAGTGTAGGAATAAAAGTGACTAGTAGTAGTATAGACTTTCATATTTATATAGAACGAACCAATTTAAGTTAGCTTAATATCAAATGAGAATCCTGTAACACGTATACATAATTATATACATATGCTTAAAGATAATAAGTCAGTTCCATTTACCTGCTTCTTATTTTGGTTGGTACTTTTATCTCTTACTTACTCCCAATCAAATTAATCGTCTGATAAATGCAATAAGCTGTCCCCTCGTCGATCCGCCCAACATGCAGGGCGGGCGGGGATCTTTGGGCGGGCCGGCACCGCCTACCACTCTTACGTTTTACTATTATATCGGAATTGAATTAAAATGGTACAGTATACATGCGTTATTAAGTAACTAAACAAGTACATAGAAGAAGTACATCATCGCCTCCTACATTATACCTAATGGTATGAAGTAACTGTAACAAAGTTCTACTGTTAAAGGTTCAAATTTAAATGAAACTAGCCCTATGTTAAACTAAATGAATTACAAAATTAGGAGTAGTTAGGTCCACTACCAGGCACGCTGATTTTATCACGAACGGGATAACAGCATACGTAGCTGTCATGTTTCATTGCAGACTGCGAGATCGAAGGCCCAATGATCCAGAAGCAACTTAGTAGGCCGCCATAACGTGGGTCACCATTCTGCATTATTGCATCCGCTATGAATGTAGTGAATTGACAACCATTGCTATCGTATGTTATTTCAGTGCGATCTCCATATAAAGGGTGTATGAATCTATTCTTCATGATGGTTGGTAGGACAAAGAATGTCAAGAAATATAATAATTAAAAAATTAGATTGTCATTTACAATCACCAGAATTGTGTTGCCGTGAGAAACGTACACAATTATTGCACGCGGATATGAGATAATGTACACCGACCTACTAATGCTCACCTGTACTCAACGCCGTAATAGTATTGTTTGATCAACTTGAAGTGCGCGAACTGTGTTGCCCTGTGTACCGATAACAGTATCCGGTACCTTTAGATTACCCGATCGGCGGATATTAACTAATACTGTCAATATTTGATGGAAAATATGGCCAATTGTGGACAGTAATTATGGATCGTTATGTCAACGATGGTTACATGGCTGGGTGGGGTTTTAAAGCCGATATAAATTAAGATATAAGTTAGTATACTTACAAGATGACAATTGCAAAGAAAATTTCGACCATTTATAAAGTAAGTAGGTATTTATAAATGGGAATGTTTTGATCTTCCTTATTAAAGTTCTTTTGAATACCGATTTTTCAATACATTTAAACCAAACTTTGTTACCTTAAAGGAAACCTTAATTTCGTCGTCATTGGGCATGGAATTATCATACCAAACATTTGTAAGTAAAACCTTTTACAATTTTTATTGTAAGTAGGTTTTATGTTTTTTATTGACTGAGCTTCTTAATACATTGCTATAATAGACACGGTACCTAAACATATTTCAAATTTGAATTCTTTAAATCTGTTTACATGTTGACGATTATACTTTCGAATTGTGAGAAAAATATACTTTTATATCTATTTATTCTTTGTCTATCACCACTAGCATACGTCAAGAATACCATCATTTCCTGACCATCAGTATGTTGTACCATCTATCAGTAGCACATGTACTGTGTATCTATTTTCTAAATCTAGATTTCATTCGAGAAGCTGCTTAATCACTAGATATAATGTCGGAAGTCCTGTCATCACTGTTTAAAAATAATCACTTTTGGCCAACGAGTCGTTAGTGAGGAGAGGAGGTGAAGGTCTGAGAGGGGGAGGTAATTAAGCTGCTCATCCATCAAGAACACCTTTACACAAATCTGGATGCTTTCAATTATGACGATTTGACAAATTTCATGGCGGTAAAATGAAGTTTAAAGAAAGGACTTTGGCTTGAAATTTGTTTGTCAATGTATTTAGTTTGGGGAAACTGGTATCGGTTATATTCAGTCCATGTTCTGCATTTACAGAAAAAACTGCAATAAGATATTAATACATTGCGAAAGAAAGAAGACTAACCCGACAACATTCAATGATTTTGCAACAACTGATTTTTCGAGAAGCTTTTCAAAAGCAAATAAATTCAATAATTACATAAGTAAATTTATTTATAAATATATAATTATAAAATCAGAGGGACTGACCAGTCAAAGAGGGCGTAAGACAGGTTGCTATGTCGCAAATTGGAAGTGGTCCAACAATGAACGACGAAAATCAATTTTTATATTCTATTATATCTATGGATATAAAGGACAATGACTTAATCAAAGACAACTTAATTATTTTTACTGTATTTCCTTATTAAAAGAAGGTCCATTGCTTAGCATTTGGCACCCGGAAAGTTGGCGCTAAACATGTTTAAATTATCATTTAATATTAGTAATTATTTTTAGAGATTGTCTCTTAGAGAGCTTGCCCAATTTTCGCGAATAACAAACAGTGCTAGAAGGCCGAATCAAATATATTTTCAAACTATTGAAATAGACAAGCGTTGATTGATCCGTGGGCTAATTACTTTCTAATGACTGGTAATCAGCGACATCCCTATATCTAGTGGATAAATGGACGGTGGTTGATGAGTGACAGTCTTTATTTTATAGGCACAGAGGTGGCTACTATTCTGGTCTGAGGAAATGAATACCCGTCAATCGTCTTGGAAAAAAAACGTTATGAGAAGAACAATGCGCGGGCAGCTTCCGTGTGCTAAGTTTAGAAGGTGTTGGTTTCTGAGGATCGACTTTTGACCCTCTTTGCATCCATTAGCCGTCTATATATCTCCTAGATTTAAAATTCATTTCGAATTTAATATGAAGTTTTAAAATTCTCAGAATAGATTAAAATATCGAATAGGTAACCAGATAATATCTATTTATCTGGTTACCTATTTGATCTGGTGGTGGATACTGATCACTATTTTTATTACTTCTTGCTTAGCGATTGGTGAAAGCTCGTATACCTATGTAAAGTATAACAAAAATATGCATCTATGATCGTTTTTAATACATCAAGATAACAAGGGTTTTCCCTCAACGGTACAATTTTGATTTAAACAAATTTATTACTTTGTAGTAAATTGTCAGTAACTTAGTGATCTTGCAAAATATTCCCTCTTTTTTTAACAAACACAAGTTAATATATATATATATTGTTATCGTTAATATTATCAAATATTACAGTAAACCAATTAAGCGATACCAAAGCAAGAACCGGGCATCTTGTACAAAGAACGCGAGTCCCTGCCGGGGCCCACAGAGGCCCTTGTTAGCCCCTTCGACACCTCAAAACACGATCGATTAAGCCCCCGGCCGCTCACATTCAATTATTTATTTATTTATTCGTAATTAACACGCGCGAGTTATGGACTCACAATTTACGAGAAGAAGAGATAAGTTATCTTCGATCAGTGGTATTGCTTTATGACCACTGACGAAAGAATCTTTCTGCACTATTTTAAATTTCATTATTGTTGATTAATGAAGTTTCCAATGATCGTATTAAATTTAAATAAATTGAACATCATCGACCACGAATCGTAAAGTGTATAAGTATGTATAAATATTATATATTATGATTTGTATCCTAACAATTTACTTGTTACACTTGTACAAAACAAATGTTATCTCATTAAACGAGTACAATAAGCGGGCCATTAATAACGATGTATCGATACATCGACATCGATTTTATCGATTCCCGCCACACGATAAGGCGGCCGTCACGAGGCCAATTTGTAAGGGACCATAAATTACTTTATTAAAATAAATCAACGAGTTTATTGTTCTCTTCTCGCCTTTGCGACTATTGTTGTTTTACGTTGTTCTTTCAGCGTCAACGTTTATTTCTTATGATGAACTTTATTTAAGTACTAATATAATTAACTCAAAATTAAACATTATATCTAATATTATTCAACTCTACACAAAATCTAGAAATTTCTTATTTAGGAATATCTTCGTAGTAAAATTAAGAGACTAACTTTTAAATACACAAACTACCTCATTTTTTACGCGGGAAATGCTTTTCCCACTATACCCTCCATTGGGAGACGAGGGGCGTTTGTGGGACTCCTTGAGGACCGGTTTATCCACAAAACCGCGGCCTACCTCGGCAGTCGGGAGGAGCTCTAGGAACGCATACGCGGCTTCTGGAGTCCTCCCTGCCGTACCCCACGGCTGAGGTACATCCCAGGGTAACTAGACTTACCCCCGAGGCAAGACCCTGCCACGCTAGCTTACACCGGTAACTATAATATGGACTTATCCTATCTAGTATATCAATCATAACGCTATCGTTGTTTCTAGAAACATGACGAATAACTATCTACTTATTGACAACAAATTTCTTAATATATATATTATTGTTAAATAGCTATATCGCCCCGTCAAATTTATTTAATTTCCTTTTGACTTATTATTTGTAACTAATTGAAGATAACACTAATTTAATATTAAACTTTGAAAGTTAAATGAACAAATCAAATTTAAGTAAATGTTTAAGCGTCAACATTTTAGAGGTTTGAACCATAAACAACACGTTTAATAAGATTGGATAAAGTGTAGATTTATTTCATCTTCCGCACTCGCGAGTGGCACAGAACGCATGCTTATTCAGCCCGTAAGCGTTAATAAACGATTATTAATAAGTTATGTTTTTAATTATAAGTCGATCGAATGAGTATTTATCCGTGTGATTTTATAGACCCCCGCAGGCTGGCCTTGGGGCAAACATAATAAAACATGTGCCGATAAATAAATTCGATTCGTAACGAGATGTGGCTGACATTCCATTATTTGAGTTGTTATCAATGTAAGGAAATGATGTAAATATTTTGAAATAAATTAGTATGATGTCTATTAGCGCTAAATCAATTTAATTATTCTATTAATTGACTTGAAGAATGTGTATCCAAGCAAACCAATAGAATCGAGACCTGAAAAAAGTTTACAATCAAAAAACCAAGTATTACTTTTTTTTTAAATTATGCCTTAAACATAAATTGGGGTTCTAAAATAGAATTCAACAACAATTTATTAAAAACCAGGACTGGTACCGACCCTTCACTGTCAGAGCTAAATCTGATACGTCTCAAATCATGTGACGGATGAAATAACGCGACCACGTCGGATGCGACACACCGTGTTGTGAAAATTCTTCACAAAATAAAGAAATATAAAAATTGAAGTGACAGGAGATGGATTGACGGGTGTGCCTGTACGTAATGACTTATTATCTCACCCACGCGGACTTTAGCAATAGATAAATACTTTCAAATTCTAAAAGTGGAACGGATTGCAGTTGACAATGTTTTTTTGAAATAGTAAAACAATCGAGGACTATTAATTAGATATCACATATAATTATATTTTAACGAGTGATCTTTTATGAAGTCAAGATTTACGTTTAGAGATTCCACATTTGCAGGGGATAGAGATTTGATCTGAAAAGGATTACGTAACAAGGAGACCTTGATTACAATGAGTCATGTTGCACGGGCAACACACGGTTGCACGGGCATGTTTCGTCTGGAGTGTTCACCGCCAAAATACGCCACAATCACGCCCGGTAAATGGGTCAATGCAACAATGTCCGACCTGAGGCCGACTCCACGCAACTGTTATTAATCAAATTTTACAACATCGTAAAACCACGGCGGGATTAAAAAGTTTAAAACCTACTCGAAATCATATTTTTATGAGATTTAGATCCGAAGTTATTATTTGAGTTTTTATAACATGAGCTGCTGTTGTGTTTAGTGGGTTTCCAATTTGTGGGGCGGTTGATTTATGAGTGTTGAGATGACGGAATGACGAGATGCTAGACGCGGCTCAGACGGGCGTCATGCTTGAGGCGTCATACCGTCACACAGCCCACAATGAGCCACTGTGTGACTTGGCCACGGCAATCATTGAACGGCACGTGATTACAAACTATAAAATTTTACTATAGTAACCTCTTTGTATGGACTTTTTAAGGGTTACGATATTGTTATGACTATTTTGATGTACGTCCATACGATAGTAAGTGCATGTCCAGACTAATGGCAATGCAAGTTCGTTAACCGTAACAGCTATTTACCAGGTGTGAAGACACAATTACATTTACACGTATCGTGCTAAAACTAATTAAATGTAATAATTTTGATCAATTTAAAGGAATATAATGTGAAAAAACAAACCAGTATTAAAAAAATTACTTTAGATAAAGAAATTAACAATTGTTGTGAAGGTAGATTCGAAAGTTGATGGCAAATCTATTCTTACAAAGCATTCTAATTAACTGAGACGGTGTTCCGGTGAACACGAGTCGTCTCATGTTACCAATCACGAGTCTAGGAACCAACTCGATCTAATGTAATCGCAGACGCATTGGCCGATCTCCCAGTAGGAATCGGGATACGACAGCTGATTTCCGGTCCTAGAAATGTTGCACCTAGATAGCACAAAGTTTCATATTCAATATCGTTAGGCTGACGTTCGTCGCCAACTTACTTTGACAGAATAATAGAAGATTAAAGATCTGATATTTAATTTAGTACGTAGTTGTACCTTGTTGTGTAATATGTTTTTGGTAATAGATATAGTATCCATAGGTTGACTTAGAGTAAGATTTTGGCAGGCTTTGGACATACGTTGAGTGATAGGAGGGGATTGGTGCAATAATCCCGCGCAGCCGCACCGTGTGTTGTCGCCGTTGCCGGCATCGCGCTTCGCTGCCCGCCATCGAACATGCGTATAAAATCTTTGATACGCAGCACCGATGGAATCGAAATCCGATATTCGACTCACAAGTTAATTTATCGCGAAATGCGATGATATTTTTGTTCGTCCGTCACTTGGACAGTTCACAGAACCGGCAAGATTAATTGTATTTCAGTTGAGTCATCAAAATAATTAGAATGACGCTATTTTCGTTTGTGATGCTAATTTGACAGACGTCGCGGGAGATTTCAAGTCTTCTTGTTTCCCGACTGAATTCTTTGATTGCCTCTTTGTTATTCTGTTTTAATTACTCGCGTAAGAAGAAAAAGCGGGGAGCACATCTGTTTTAACAGAAGGATCGTTACGAATTCTATTATCACAATTGGTAAGCGGATCGTTTTATTCTTGACTCTACTGCGTACCAAACGTTCAACTGAGGAGATGTTATTATAACTAAATGACATTATTATATTAACCATCATAAATGTCCATAAAACATTGGCGGCAATCCAGAATTTAGATGTGGATGTTATTGTGGTTGTTATGTTAGGATGGCACAAGAATGAGAATCTGGGGAGTATACGGGCTCAACTGGTTTATTGTAGGAAATATTTGATAGCCGAGAGTTCTGAGAATCAACATTTAACATACGGCAGTTAATTTTGAATGCGACCGCAATAAATGTGTTTGATTAATATCATTCTCGCGAAACAAATGTAATGGTTGCAGTCGCGCTTTGATCAAAGAGTGGCCGTACGTCATGTTGGAACAATGATACACATAAAGCCATTGCTGAAACATGGCGAATTGCTTTATCCTCTATCTCTGGACTAATTGAGAGCGAATGTAATTATTATAAATGTTGGCACGAGGCCGAAGATAGAAGATATATTAAATAAACCTGTACTAAATCAGTTGATAATCGTAGCTAAGGTGACAACAAAGGAAATCAAAATGATGAATTCATATTTAACTTACACTTACCTACGTTGTTCTTAAAGTTTATTGCTATAGTTTAGTGTATGAAACAAATAATAAATACTAATATTTTACAATTTCAAGTAATAACTCATAATGTTTTTGATAAAATCAATGGAAGTTTTACAATAACCACACGATGGAACTGAGCCAAACACGTTTCCGCAATCCAATAATAAATGTGAGCTATTGTATTCCAGTCTTGATAAATATATGCGTATATTTAAGGTACTATCGATGAGATATTATTAAAGTTAAAGAGTACAAATGTTTATACTATCTAAAGCTAGGAGAGCTTTCCATTATCTTACAGCATAAAACCAGAAACCAAAATATTCCAAATTAGGAACAAAAACGTTTACTATTTGTCCTCTCTTTCTTATTTGATTAAGTTAGTCTAAAAATTCTAAATCCTCTGATTTAGATGTTACTTTTAAAATAGTTTTTAGATGAATGAAGAATGAGATGTTGATGAATTTCTTTTTTTATATAAAATATAATCATAGCCAGATTTTATAAATATAAATAATCGGACTTGAGTTTAGAACTTTATAGTTATCTTTTTGTATTTTGAAATTTATCTGAAATCAAAATATTGCACTGTATGAAATCTCACTTTGTGTTTCAGTGTCACTCAATTCATTTTATTTTAATTCGATTCCATTTTATTTTAATCTGTGTAATTGTATACTTGTAGCGTGTGTGGGTCTCTGGTCAGTAGGTCATCTGATTATATCTTGTTCTAATTAACTAATGACAACAAGGATAGTAATAATCGCAAAGACACAATGACAAATTTTAATGACAAACTCAATTGAAATAGGAAAACTCAAGTGTCCTACTTGTTGTAAATGAAATGAAAAATAAAATAAACTCAATTTAAAAGCAATTAGCTTCCACCGTTTGTGTTATAACACGAGTGGAGTTTGGAAAGTGTAATTTTTGAATGGTACCAAGATCAGAGAGTGCGTGGACGTGTTTTGACACTATAGACCGAATGATTAATGAGGCACACGCTAATCGTGGCCGATTTATTTATAACTTAGTCACCGGCAGGAGGGATTCAACGTTTGTTGACATTAAAATAGGCCAATGGGTAAACACTTGATGCGAACATTACAATGACATTAAAAATCAACCGGACAGGAATTTAAAAAAGAAACGCTTTGCACATTATCTTCGTTGTAACTAAATTTAGTTGAAAAGAAGACAATGTCCAAAGAATAATGGCTAAATCGTATCATTACCGAGTATTCCCAACAACATAGAGCATTTAAAGTTACAAATAAAGATTGCAAGGTACGATTCTCGGCCATCAGCAAGTTACGATCGCCACGACAATTGGTCAATTATCATAATTAAGTACCACGCAATTACTTTCCGCAATACACTATATTCAGTGCGATTGTGTTAAAATTACTTGTGAATGTTTTATGAAATAGATCGAGGAGATTGGACTACATAAATACGTTATTTTCAGCTTGCATTATATTCTACAGTTGTTGTGACATATTTCCGTACAATCACAATATTTACGAGGTCAGTAGTCGAAGGAACTATTGTAGAAACAAAGATAAATAATAGGAAGAGAAAAATGATGTCTATATTTTAAAAAAAATGAGATATGAGCCGAGTCCCGCGGTGTTACTCGCGGTTGTAATGGCACAACAATAACACCGCAGGGCAAAGCTAGTCTAAAAAGGAGTAACCCAAGTTATTCCTTATTGCATCACCTATCTGCCTGTGAAAGTCCCGGTAAAATCGGTCCAGCCGTTCCAGAGATTAGACGGAATAGACAGACAGTCAGACACAAAAATTATAAAATGTTATTTTAATTTATATATCGTCTATACATACATACAGTATTTAATAAAAAGCAGTTATTTTAATTTGTCGTAACTTTCGAAACTCATTCAATAAGCTGCAAATACATTTTAACATCAGAAAGGGCTGTATTGTAAAGATTATAATAAGTCCACTAACACACGAGATAAATAGAAAGCCGGTGACAACAATTAGAAACCGGCCGCGAGTCGGACAACTTGGAGTTAAGTACCGTGACTACTTGGCTTTTGAACCGCTTACGATCATCCCGTTCTCTTTCTGGTATATCTATCCGATTATTATGAATAAGACGTATATGGACATACGTGTTTAAAGTTTACGTTTAATGCTTGGTATGAATGATTATTTCATTTATTTAAATTAAAAAACGTCATCGATAATATGAAGATTGTTCACATCCAAATATTTCCATCTGATTCCTAGCGTAATCCTGATGAACCGGAAGAAACACAAACACATTTGATTGAGCTGTAGATGAAATTATAGGAATTTATACAATGTTGTGGTACACGCAGCTCTTAAACCATTTAGTGGAGGGTACTAAGGGTGCAATTACAGCGAATTGGCCGATAAATTATATACCAATGGTTGGTGCGCGGGCGCCGCGTGACGAGGTACTTTGCTTCCGCGAAACGTCATCTAGCGATCGGCAAATTGCTGCGAATCACCGCTACACGATCGATTGAGTGGTGCAGCACTAGCGCATTGCTACGTCGTAGCTGAAATCATTTAGCTGGAATTCTTGTTAATACGCCAATGTAAGAAAGTATGATTGGTTGTAAAATGTAAGTGAAAATTCGTGGTACTTTTCACTTGTAAATGGCGAGCAGCATGACACGATAATTAAAATCACAAATCGATATTTGATTAATAAAATTTGTTGTTCGTTATGACTTCGTGTTAATTGATCTTTAAATTGTCCTTTTTGTATTAGTATCTTTAATCGTATTAGTCTATATTTTATTATTAATAATTGTTTTTACAAGAAACCCTGTAATGTTTATACATATTTTACGACACATTGTAAAAGCTAAAGTTAATTAAGATCCACATAGAAATGAAATACAGCGAGACCTGGTTAATTGGTATCTTGGGGGACCAGGAATTTTGTACCATTTATTCAGTTTTACAATAAGACTGGTGTAAAATTTTAGTTGTCTCATTTTCAGAGACCCTTCTGCTTATAGAGGTCCAAATATACTGTTATACTGTGAGGTGGAACGGTAAATAAAAATGAGATTTTTTGGTTTTGTGAACCACGTCTAGGTATTTATTTATTATAAAAACAAAGGACGTTGTAAACAAACGTATCGCAACTAGTCCCAAATTATTAAATTGTTCACTTATACAGGGAAATGAGCTACAGAGTCTCAATTATATAGGTAAATTTCGAAAAAATCCTAGAAGTCAAATCTCATTTAACCAGGTTGAAAAATCCCAAAAGCATAGGTAATTCGATGAAAAAGTGCCGGAACCTCATAGGATTTTTAATAGGTTTCTTACTTATCCAGGTTCCATTTAACCAGGTTTTTAGAAAAAAATATATTAAGTTTCTAATTCTATCGAATTTCATTCGAGAATCAATAGTATAGCTACTAATCACGATTCATATGCCGTCTCATGAATCGGTTAACATTGTTGCGAATCATTTGTTTTACTTCATTTGTTTCCTTATGCCTCGTTTGCGACGGAAACGCATGTTGACATTACCAGAATAGTCCTTTGTTGGCTCACAGTCGTTTAATAACTTGAAACGCATTTATTTGAACCAAGAGTAACGAGTTTAATAAGGCGAGAAGTTGTTACACATTTCGATTCTATAAAACTTTCAATTATATTCACAACCTCTTTGAAGTCTTTCAAAAACAATTTAAGACTTAAGTACAATAGTTTAAGCTTTAAAGTTAAAATCTTTTTAAGCCTAACTATTATATAATAGAAGTTACTTGTTGGGTAATTATCGATGTATATTTTTTTTTTAATATTGCCAATAATATTTTATTTAAATTCAGAAACTTTGTCGGAATATGAATACAATAAATAAATAAATAAAATAAATATTTTGGACATCTAACACACAACGCCATCTAGTCCCAAACTAAGCAAAGCTTGTACTATGGGTACTAGACAACTGATATGAATACATAAATACATTTTTTTTTGTAAATGCATACATATTATACATAGAAAACACCCAAACTCCGAAACAAATATTTGCAGATCATGTAAACATTTGGTCCGACCCAGGATTCGAACCCGAGACCTCATGGACAGCAGTCGCGTACGCTACCACTGCGCCACCGAGGCAGTCAAAATATAAACAAATAATATACAATGACCTCGTATTTAATTTTGACAATTTAAAAATGACAGTTTCAATAACAAGGGCGTCAATTTTAAAATTCAAATTGATTAATAATAATTACAAAATTTAGAATACAACGTTTACAATTTTGGGACTACTTAAAAAAATTGGCGGCAAGTTTTTTTAATTTTATAGACGCTCTGGGTGTTGAAAAGAAATTGGAATGCAGGACGGGTCACATAGGAAACAATAGAGCATGTCGGCTAAAGTAAAAGCTTTTCATGTGGTTCGAGCCGGGGTTCGACCGTTGCCGGCTCTTACAAATATCTGGAGCCATAAAAGTGGGATCAATTGTACCATTACAGGTTTTTGTAACTATATTGTAAAATGAAAATTACAATATTATTTTATAACGGCTATTTGGATAATTGTCTATGGAACATTATTTTTGAGATTTATTTCAACCTTGAAATTTAAAAAAATATATAATACTATTATAATAATATTATAAGCAAAATTTTATCGATGAACTAAAACAGTTAAAGGTAACGACAACGTTTTTTTTGTTTTTGATTTTTTTTTGTGTATATATTCGAAATAAAGAATCAAAATAATTGTGGACTTAATAAGCAAGACAGTGCTAAATTCCTTGGAGGACGACAGTAAAATTCAACTCGATGTAAAAATGATATCGACTTGACAATTATTTAAACAATGTAATTATCAATTGCAGATAGCTTTAAAGTACAATGAAACCTCAATTAAGCACATGACCAACCAAAACAAATATTCGATACTATAGAGTATCTTTATCGGATGCGATAAATAAATTCCATAGTATTGATAACATTGCCAAATCATGAGTCAGGAGGCAAATTAACGACTTTTTTTAACGTCTACGCATCTATTGCATGATATTGTCGTCCAATTCAGGTAGACTGCATGCAATAACAATAAAACATTTACCCAAAAAGAAAACTATTCCAAAGCAATTAACTTGAAATAAGTCTCTGTGGCGTCAGAAGGATTACAAAGGACTTGTCACTTTTTTGTTTGACTTTTGAGCGAACTGCTTATGAATTTAAACTTTAAGAATATTCTACTAAGGTACATTATTCTTTAGTTAGGTTCTGGCATTGTGTAGGTGGTCATTCTAATATTTGTTTTTGTTAGTTAACAAATTGGTCATTTTACAAGACCCCCGATAAAGTGAGTCCCGTTACGGCTATGGGCACTGATATTTATATCAATTAGTCAGCAAAAAATAAATCGATTAATGACTAAAATATGTTTAGCAAATTCTTACAAAGGAACAATTTAAAATTAACCGCGCGTTTGATAGGCTAGTCTTATTACTCTTCACAAATATTAATTCGATTTTAGACCCTGTCCCGTCAGCAATAGAGATGTGTCTTCCATCGATATATAGTTATCGAGTAGAACAGATGTCGCAGGCGACAAAGTAAAACGTACGTGCTTGTCGCGTAAACATGCGATGATGTGTGGGGCCCACCACGCAACAATAGCTACTGTGCAATTTGTGATTCAACCCTATAATATCCAGTAATGGTCAGGGAAAAAACAATATTTATTTTTCACAACTTTTGACACTGCGAGGTCTATATAAAATCGCCGTACCAAAATGTAAAGAAACCGTTCAAGTTTCGAAAGTACTCATACAATTATTTTTATACAAAATGTCACACACGAAATCGTCTAAATTCAAATATGAATCAGATCTGTCATAGTGACTCGTAACGAATTTACGACGAATATGATTTATGGCCGTATTTGATGCGGATGGACAGACGGACAACAATAGGATCATACAAGTAAAGAAACATCGGCTCGTGTTTTAGTATTATAATGCGGTCACACTCCCCCTCCTCAACCTGAATAAGCTTTTTTTATTACCTATAGGAAGGTGCTTCTCGGAAACAAATGTCGATTACGTTTATCGCTCCATTTTATAGTGTTAAATTGAAAAGAAAGGGCTCGTAATGGCATTCCCTTCAGTATTTAAATTAAGCCAAGTTACGATTTCCTGTCTTGCTTATAAAAAGAGTAATATTTATTATAGCATAGTAGCTTTCCTTACGTTTATACGTGCCTACTTATACTAATCTGGACTATAACAACTATGAAGAGTTTTTTTGCTGGTGTTTAGATACGCAAATAGTTTAGTGCGCAAATAGTAAAAACCGGCATTTTGAATATTTTAGGAAAACTTTTTCGTGATAAAACACTATTTCATGCTATCTATTTCGTTTCTAACAGATAATGATAATATGTATTTACATTAAAAATAAAAAAGACGGTTATCAGCATTTCAAAAATTAGTAATTAGGCGCCTTAATTTTTGTACTACATTCAAAATATTTAAACCAAAAACCGTAAGAATCGTATTACGAAAGGTCAATTAAATCACAAACATCGAAGTCGGCATTCGATACCTAAACATAATCGATTAAACACGTGGTCGTATCGAATACAACGCAGTTTCGGCACGGAATATTTTTGACAATGTAACATTAGGACCATGGACTATACCTTATTGTTAAAAAACAGATTACAATTATAAAAGATATCAAAAAAAAACAAAATTAAAACTAGTAACTTTTATTTGTTTCACTGATGATGAAGAATGTCCTATTTTAAAATCAATTATCTTTCGTTAGGTTTATATATTTTAAGCCGCAGCAAAGCAGTAATATAGGACAAACCAAGCTTCAAACCATTTCTTTCTGTTTTAAGAGCAAAGTATCATTTTAAAAAAATATAAATCAAACAGATCGTAAACAACCGCTAATGTTAATAGCGAATAAAATTCTTGAAATTCGCTATAAAAACTATGTATTGTCAGACAGAAAAAAATAGCTGACATTTTTAACACTGGGAACATTACTCCGTTCCTGTATTTGTCATCAAAGTATGCATTAAGAATATTTTCTTTTACTTTAGGTGATTTATTTTCGGAATTAATTTGGCGAGATGATGTATGATACGCCCACGGAGAATAGTCCGTAGTCTTGTGGTGTCCGGACATCGACTAGTGGGACATCACTATCTCTATTCGACGAGACATCGATAATATTGTTATTCGAGACGAATTGATGGAAGTTTTGATTTATTCAGAAATATTATGATTGTTTGTATATTTTCTTGTTACACTTTTAATTTGATGGTATTTTTATTGTTATTTATTACGGTAAATGTGTATCAGTGTCCCTCTGAGGCATTATAGCAGGGTGACTTGAACGATAGTGTTCTTAGCTAATCTGTTCCAGCACTCAAAGAATATTCATTATTTTAAGATTGTGGACGAAACTCTCGAATCAGTGGTACTTTAAATGTTTTATTTATACTTGTAAATAGTAATTGCCACCGACTGTAAAATATGAATGAAATAGTTTTACATGTCGGTTAAAATTAAAATCACAATAATTTAATCCGTAAAAGTTCCTGGTAAACAGAATTCAACATGTCCGACCGTTGGCCGATTCGACTTTTATTAATGAACACTAAATATATGCAAGCCGAACTCATTCAACCATCTGAAGAATAAATATTAAAGTCTGGGAATCTGACGGATCGGCATTTATGAGAGGATTTGTGAAACAATAAACATTAGCATTATGAAGGAAACCGGTTCATTAAGTGATCGTAAATAAAGAGGGACGCTTATGACTTTGTAATTTGTATCCGATAAAAAGTTACAAATGACAGTGTCCAACATAAAAATTACATTCGGCTACGTTATGAAAATAGATATATTACATTTATGAGATCAAAAGAGTCGCATAAAGGTTAATAAAATCATTTTATTAGTAGCAACACAAAAGAAACATTTAAGACGCGATAAAAATTATTAATAGAGCGGTAAACGTTGGCGGGACGTTTCGGTTAAATTAAAAATGTGCGAGTCGGGTATTCCGCGACTTTGATATATTAATTCACGTTTCGACGCCAGATTATGATCGAATTAGCACTCGCGCAGCTCTACTTTTTACAACTAGCGAAACCACTCATCCGCGCCTCCGCTAGTGATGCGACATTGTGGAATTAATCAACAAATCCTTGTTAGAGCTTTTATTTGTTACTAAGACTTTTGGCTTAAACTATGTTTAGTAAGAAAGCAGTCAAATTTAAAACGGTCTCCAAATAAACTTTATAAAGATAAATTTAAATAAAACTTTCGATACATATATTCAAACGGATCACGTATAGAAGAAAAAGCTGTCAAGTCCCATCACTAGTTGTGTGTTGATTAATTCCACTTTTATTTGTTTTAGAATCAAGCAGATGTGTGCGATGGCAGCGCGTTTGATCCCGATACGCTGCGGAGCGCGACGACATAATGTCTCTAGCATTTTTCACCGCGTACCGAAAACACTAATCGATCATAATCTTTAAAGAATTCTTAGAAATGAGATACTTCTGTATTTTTAATTAAAATGTTCTTTTTATATTCAAATTTATATTAAGTATGTGATCTTTATATTTCGATAAATTTTACTGACATTCTAAAATGGCGTGTCGAAATAGGAAAAAAAGAAATTTAAAAATTACGAGTACGTCATAGTATAGTTCCAAAATTAAAATGTTTTAATTAGTTTTCATTCGATCTCGAAATTGGAATAGGTAAGTAGTTGAGAATTAGATTACGTCATTGTGTAATTCGAAAATCAAATAAACATATATACGTTCTCTTTGGAATTCAACTAGATGTCGAGAACAAACATGGTGTTTTTATCTTACAAGCTGTTTGTGAAAGAATTGAATGAGAGAACAAATAAACCAGTAGCCGCTACTGGTTGTTGTGTAAATTGCATAATTATTAAACGAACACAAGGGAAAGTCGGATGATTGAGAAAGCGCATACTTTTATGTCACTGTCGTAATTACAATATATAATACCACAAACATTGAGGTTTTATTTATAATTAACAAAAATGATGCTTTCAAGTACACTTGATATAGAAATATAATAGATATCAAAATATCAACAACAATTTCTTAATTTCACAAATCTTAATTTAAATTAATTTGAAAAAAATATACGATTATTTTAATTCTTAAACTAGAAAATAATTATATATAAAGCAAGTACCTCACATTACCGTGCCGAATGACAGTATTTTTTTTAATATTTGTCTTCTTTTTTTTAATAGCCATAAACAATCTTTTTATTAAATATAAACAATAGACATGAAGACAGTTACAATTAGTTCTCTCTACTCATTCATTCGTCCAACGTAGGTAAGGTTTCATAGTGATGTCTTTAAAATGCGATGTATAATTCACAGGCGATAGCGATTTGACACATAAGATTTTAAGCTTCCCTTCAATCTTTGGGTATCATCATCAAATTTATTCCAACCACATACTCCTATTTACATAATTGTGGTTTTGTTCACAAATTTGGAGTCCTAGTCCTTTCTAAAACCTAAAGTTATCGTGTCATACTTAAAAAATACTACTAATAATTGAAATAGGTAACTTAGTCGGATATCTTATCCCTTGCGCCAGTCGAGACGCGGGTGTGCTACCATGACTATGCTCTATCAGAGCCCGTTATTGGCGGGAGATGACCGTCACAACGAGGACCGTACGCACCTCTTCTGTGACGTAGCACTACTTTATTACAAACTAGTCTAGTGTTGGGGGCAAAATCGAATTCCTTTTAAAATAAAACCTTTACGTATGTTTGTAGTAGCTGCATGTACTTAACTCACTAATAGTAGACGTTTTGCATCATCAATTATTGGGTCATCACTAATTCTAAATTCAATTTAAAAGACTAAGGACAAACAACAAAGCCAATTTTTAAAAAAGGAAAACGCCATCCACATTTTTATTGTTATCTATTTTTTAAATTATCTTTCGAATAAATATTCTTAATTCGAACTATTCGATATGAATAAACACCATAGACATTCGGATGGACTTGAATTTTTTCAAAATAATAATGAGTCTATATTCCATTTCCAGAATGTTCAATTAAAACAGTACGTCCTATATCGAGCGGCGACAATGATTGCGGTTGTCAGTTGCACATCATCAATCTTCACCCTTGTTCTAATCGTGCCACATCATCCATCCTGGTTTATTTAAAGCACACGACAACCATAGACAAGCGAACTTGTTTTATTCAATATCACATGCATGATTAATTTGAAACAATTCGTTTTATTAGATTAGCAACCTTCGTTGACTATGGGCTTTGAACGATATCTTGGCATTTTTCGAAAAAACAAAGAAATGTACATAATTCTTTTTAAGAAGGTAATTGATTGTACCGTAATAATTAAAGTCAAAAACTTTTCTGTATTTATTTAAAGTTTATTGTTTGTTGTTCTAAAAGAGAAATTCAGCACTTCATTGTAATTTATCCTGTAGGTAGCCTGTTTAAGAATACATTAACAGATTGGCTTTATATTTATTTTGTGAGCGCACGACGATTTCTTACGGAATTATACATTTATTTTTCTGACCGTATCGGTAATACTTCGACAAATAAAACTAGCTTCAATCAATCAGTAGGTACTCAAAACACAGACGCCAACAAAAACAAAATGAAATAGCCCATTCATATTAAATCCACAATCAACGAAACGTAATAAGATCCCCGCCCATCATCGAAGTCGCCTCTAATCAATCAACTTTAGATTAACACTCGTTTTCTTAAGACTAACCAGACAAAAACAAATGGGCAAACCCATACTCGAAATCGAATTAACCGTATACATGTTTAAGACACCAATTAAAAGCTCAACAAAGGCTATCTTCAATGAGACGAAAAAAATTTGATAGATCAACTCTTTAACCTAATCTACGATCTATGAACTCGCAATTTAATTTAAACCTAACTGCTATGCTTTAAAGTGCAGTTTTCAATGTCATATTGGAGTTAGAAACTCGAGAAGGCTGTTGGCACAACATCTTATATCGATTAAACAGATAATTAATCACGAAGAATGAATCCGAATGAGATGTTATTAGTTATACCACTCACTATTAACAAGTGAAACAATAGCTTAGATACATGCTGATGTAAGATTGACTTTTATACACGTATACGGGGTCACATAGTTATGGGGTTCGATAGACCCCACTCCTTGAATTTTTTTTGTCAGAAATGCGATAGCACTAACCAAGGGTTTGTACAAACAAACTACGGACTGAAAAACTAACTTATGTTATAAAGATCTTTGTAACGATAACGATCTATTTATTGTATAAAAACACTTTATAATATCAGATATGGAATGTACAACATTAATATACGTGTCACTAATCAAGTTTATCAATAAAAATCGTCGATAATCATTATATGTTAAGTGTTTATTACTTGTTATATTAATTGGAATATTAATCCGATAAAATCTTCTTTTGAAATATATTTTGTATCGATTTACATGATTTTTATCTTTATCTATATCTTAATCTTTTTTTGCGGTTTTAGTATTATTTGTAATTATACAAAGTGGGAGTGTCAAATACACATCGTAATATAGTTTCGTAGACGAAAGGCAAAAGCTTTGTTTGAGTTTTACTATAACTGCATAAAAATAAACAGTATAAATCTTTATGCTTATGAAGATCAGCCTGTATATAAATTGAACGGCTCGCAGAAGCCGATGTCCGATCAATCAGGGGCTAACGAGGCGATCACGTGGTTGCGTATAGCGTATCCAACCTATCTTCTATCATAATTATAGACAATAATGAGACAAATTAGATCACCGAAGATATAGAAGGCTATATGGCCAAATATTAAAAAAGGAACAGAAATATTTAAAAAGGCGTTATTTTTATCCGATACGAATAATAGGAGTGACACCCGAATTTCAGGAATCGGGTGAACTAAAATCGTTATCGATATTACACATTGTAAAATTTTATCTCCAATCTCAAAATTATTTATAGTGTACTAATTTCATATAATTTTATCGTAGACATTAACCAGACCTATATTGCAATCAAAACAAACCATATATACGTCAATAAGAAATACATCAATCGCTGTCAAATTACAAAGTTGGTTTCTTCCAATCAAACCAGTCAATCGTATAATATCTTTTGCAATATTTGAATCGATACAAAAAGCTATATATAATCGATTAGTTTACAAATTAGAACACCCACTGTGTTAGGCGTGTAACATGCACAACACTTTGATTAACATTTACATAAACGTTTGTCGCTGGCATTAAATTAAACGAGTCTGAGCCGGATAAAAATAAAGTTTTAATTTCTTTTTTTTTTAAACTGAGACGAAGACAGAGCACGAGAAGGCGCGGGGCGTGCCTGACTAACTTCCATTACTCACTGGCAATAATAAATGATAAAACATTATTAATACGGAGAGATCAGTACATTTGATGGCTCACACATGCTAACCTACGTCGAATTAATTAATTCTAATTATTAAACTCCGTTTACGTGTAGCCCTTAGGCTGTGTAGATTTGTTGCCCTCGAAACAGAATATTACGGAAGAAAATTAAATTGTAATAATGTGAATTCGTTTGTAAATAGATTAGTAATGATCTAAATGAATCAATACGAAGGGGATTTGTTAATCAACAGCCTATAATTTTCCTTAGATGGACATATGCCAGGGGTTTTGGCCTTTTATACCACGTTAGCCAGACGGGGTGGTTTTACTTTTCCGTGCAGTGATGTGGATGTAGCTAGCTACTAAGCGACTAAAGAATTACACCCTTAGTCGCTTCTCATGATACCGACGGGAATAACAGTGATGGTGATACTCTGCACTCTTAATCCGTCACCACACGAATGGAATTTGTAATTTTTTTTTTGAATTTGGAACGAAACATATCGCTAGTGAAATCATAGACAATATATATTTTTTGTTCTTTTACAAGCCGTAATAGACAATTTTCCCTATCTAATATAAATAGATCAATACAAGTTCAGAGGCTTAATTGTAGTCAGTGTTATACGATTAGTTTGTTGTTATCTCATCGCGTAATAATGACCAGAAGTTTATTGGCCAGTTGGCTGTGTGATAAATTGATAATAATTTATTTCGAACAAGATAAGCGAGCGGCCTGATCGCTCGCAATGATACCTTCAACGTGTGAGCAAGAGGTACTACACACTGACGAGTAATATTAAAAAATATTCAATATTTAATTTATCGATATGCATGTACACGCACAATTCAAATATTCCTGCTTTCAGTTTGTTAATTTTGTAGCTGACGTTTTTGATGAAATTATGTATAAGGTAAACAAATAAAATAAATAAATATTTCGGACATCTAACGCACATCGCCATCTAGTCCCAAACTAAGCAGAGCTTGTATTATGGATATTAAACAACTGACATGAATACAAAAAATACTTTTTTTTCTTGGAAATACAGACATATTATGGATAGAGAACACCAACTACGAAACAAAATTTTCTACACGGTTGGCCTGGTGGTTTCAGTGTTCGCCACACCGCTTCCTACTGCGCCAAGTGTTGTGGGTTCAAATCCTACCCGGGGGACAACACTTTGTGTGATCCTTAAATTGTTGTTCTAAGTCTGGGTGTACTTTATGTCCGTTTCATGTATGTTTGTAAAGATCCCCGCGACACAGGAATTTATATTCCTAAAGCGGGAGTTGTAAAAAAAAAACAGAACTAAAAAATAAATATATTTGCAGATCATATCATACAAACATTTGGTCCGACACAGGATTCGAACCCGAGACCTCATTGACGGCAGTCGCGTACGCTACCACTGCGCCACCGAGGTAGACAAAAATATAAATTTATGGAATAAAAATTTAAGATGATGGTGGACTCTTATAGCTACATATATCTATATGACTTTATAAAATACTACATATTTTAAATTTTAACTTATATTTTTACCTGTATATTGTATATTAAACGAAAGAGCTACGAATTGAACATACACGCAATTGTTAAGTGAATTCAGTGAATTATTAAGAATTCTACTTCGAAATTCGGTGTGAGATACATCCAAAATACTTTTTCAATTACGTACAGAGGGTTAACTCACAACAGCGGACCAAGGTCGTTGCGATCCTCAACCCTGATGAAGATATACCAGTTTTTATGCTCGGTCTTAAGAGAAAAATATCTACCGAGTAACGTAGGGTTAAGTTTATATCTACTTAAGCATAAATGTTACTACTTAAGTTACAATAGCTCTAATAAGAAAGAAAACCGGCCATCTGCGAGTCGGACTCTGGCACCAAGGGCTACGTGTATAACTGAGAACAAAACGCTGCGAATGATATTAGAGCATTTACGCCTAGAAACTGTTGGTATATTATAGGATGTAACTAAAGATTTATGCTTTTCGCAATTTTATTTTCTGTGCTATAAGCCGTTGTTTCACCAAAATTCACAAAATTACAAGATTCTTATTTCTCGGGAAGAATTTGCAGCATAAACGGCTGTATCTTTTGATTGCGTAGGTTTATAAGTTTGTTTTTTTACACAACTTCAAGGGATAGTAGATTTGAGCATTTGATATGAATTTCTTGACAGACAGACGTACAACAAAGTGATCCTACAAGGGTTCCATTTTTACCTTTTGAGGTACGGAACCCTAAAAATATCATTGGTGAAGAAATAAAATATAATGTGTTATTCAAAAATCATTATACACATATATCATATATCCCACACGTTAGTAACGAAACTTGCAACTGCACAATAACTATTGATTCAGCCTTGAGCTAACAGCAAGACGGACAAATATCAACATGATAGATCTAGCGACAATCGTGGCGCCATTTACAACTAAGATCAATTAATGCCAGACAAGGATAGTGATATGAAAACACATGAACACGATTGAAGCAGCCGTAGAGTTATCAATCACGCGCCTGCGCACCATCCACACGCCCGAAGCTATCAGACAATCGCCCGTTTAATTATTTCTATTATGATATTTAAAATATAATGATTATCTAGATGGGTACTTGCATAGCGAATTCCCACACTCGTTTTGTATGTAACACGTCTTCAAAGTTAATTAATATAGCACTTAAGTGTATAATTGAGAAAGAAACGCTGCGAATGATATTATAGCATTTATAGTTAGATCAATAAGAAAAAGTTTAAAAACCTTATTATAAAATTTATATAGTCACCCCGGGTCTAATTTATTGACACCTCATTCATTAAAATCTGTTCAGCGGTTTAGACTCTACGGTGAAACATACATTTAAATACAATCAAACAGTCAAAACTATTACCCCTTAGATGATCTTCACTGTATTCAGGTAAAAAGAATATCGAAGAGGAAACCCCTGTGCTTCTAGTTAAGGTAGGTAATGGTTTATAAATGGTAAAACCTAGTGGTTTCAGTGGTCGCCACACCGCTTCCTACGGCGCCAAGTGTTGTGGGTTCAAATCCTACATGGGACAACACTCTGTGTGATCAATAAATTGTTGTTCTAAGTCTGGGTCTACTTTGTGCCCGTTTCATGTATGTTTGTAAAGATCCATGACACAGGAATGTTTATTCCTAATGAGGGAAGTGTTTGTTTTTAAAAAAGAGGTAATTTCTAGATAACTGAGAATACAAATTCGCTAATAACTTATTTTATATATTGAAAATCCGAATCAACAAATGACGTTGTTAGAAGAAACTTGTAAAAAGGTAAGTCAAGAAAATAGATCACTTTATCAATTGATGGTCACAAATTAATTATGATTTAAATCTAGTATTAATTTCCCATCGTTCATATCTGGGGTTCATTAATAGCTCATAGTACCATTACAAGCCCCAACCTCGTCCATCACCGAAGATCTTATCACCGCATCACCGATCCCCACAATATAAAACCGTTTATACAACCAATGACTGATATTAGGTTGAATCTGATTTGTATCGAAACGCCAAGTTAACCAGACCTCCACTTAAAAGATAATCGTTCAGACAGAGATGTCTTATTACATTTGATGTGTCCTATCATTTCGATCGATGATCGTGAATGGAGCATTTGGAGTAGTGATAAATGACAAAGAGTATCAATCGTTACAAAGGATTAATCAAAATATTAAGACTGTGGTTATAGATCCGTTCCGTAGCTGAAGCGATAGCGGAAAATTAATCAAATCGAACTATGAAATTTCGTCACATTATGGTTAAGGACTCGTTAAAACAAATACTCTTTTAAATCCTGACGCTTGGTTGTATTAGTTTAGCATGAAACTGATATCAAAGAAATTAGTAAGCAATATACATTACTTTATTCAATTGCAACCTCATCTTGTCAATAAAAAATGACTGTTCACCTACTAAGTAATTTTTTAATTTAACTTGGCTTTATAATATAAAATTTTTCACCGATTTTTAAGTATGTCATATAAAGGTTTCTATAGACTTATACGACTGAAGATTTTAAGTTAAAAATAATGATACAATTCTCGACTGTGACGTGAAAACGTTTGACGGCTCGCTAAAAGCTCGTACACATACACGCATACACGCTACCTTACATATAATATTTGTGAAAAATGGACTAACCTCGTCTTTGCATGAAGGAGAAGAGGTCATCGAGAAATTCCTTTCTATGAGGATCGTCACTGATCTCATATAGCTGTAACAAAGAAAAACACATTAAAAATCAAATAAAGCTAATAAATATTGTTGACACTGGTAAATTTTAAATCATTTTAGGTAAAAATCTGTAAACAATCTCAGTCTATCTAAAGATACAATCAACAAAGAAAGAGTGTGATATTAAGATGAATAATCATTTAACATCTGTTCTCTAATCTTATACAAAATATTTTAGTTACTTAATCGGTTAAATAGTTAAAAGTACCCATTTCTTTGGATAAAATTTGCTGTAGTATATTGTATGTATGTACATACAATATACTACAGCCTTCGTTCGATTATTCCACTGGAACTTCATAAAGTCAATAGATTGGAAGCCAGTCAATACCATATTCAGACTCTTGTTTTAATAATACATTTCCTGCCCGCATTGCATTAAATATAATAAAGTAGACATAAGACAATCGTCACAAGGCATTCTACGCTAAACGATACATTAGCAATAATGAAGGTATTAATATTCCTCGGAAGCGATGTTCAACGGTGCGCGAGCGCATAGCCCACGTGCGGCGCCCGCATGTCGGAACAAAAACATAGGAACTGCATTACACTTTTGTATTTCCCATACTTAGATATATGCATGTTTAATTGGCTATTAAATAAATTTTATTATACATATAACTATTACTTAGTGGCATTAAGAAAGTCTAATGGAATTACAAATATCATATGAGAGCAGTTACAGAAGGCATATTTCTTTTTACAAGAAACAGTCTGATGACGAATGAAAATAAAAGCAACATATAATATTTTATCCGGTGTATACAGAGGAAAATGAATTTTAAGTTTTCAAATTGTATGAGGTCCCAAAAAGACGGATTAACGATTTGTTGCACTACAAGTCAACAAAGAAGTTTGAAATAAAACGGCTAATATGATCAAAGTGTACCATGCCTATTTTCCCTTAGGTACTCATATGGTAGTGTAATAATACTGTAGGAACCCCACAGGGGGTTATAGATAGGACTATACCGAACAGCGTGGCTTGCAAAGCGGGCTTTATAATCATCGATATCCGCTATACGTACAATTTAAATACATTAAGATAATTTCATCGTATCAGTAGCCGGTATTAAAGATAAAATGTGCATGGCTGATTGGCTGGGAATGTTTAATGTTTATTTTGCCAAGTAAAGTACCCATTTACATATAATTTATCTAAACTTACATTAATTTTTGTTGTTTTGGGTTAATAATAAATATAATAATAATAAAGACCAGCACGTAACTTGGCCAGATACGTTAGATGCGCAGAAATCGCTTTTTTATTTGCCTCTGGTGGATAGAGGGACGCGGGGATTGTAGTACCACCGATGCACCGTTCCGAGCAAGCGATTGGAGCATCAGTCGACTACACTTCAATTTTGTTTGTTTTGGTTTGTTGCACTAAGTACACTATGCGCGAACTTATCCCCACTACGCCGACATCTTGCCAAGCTACGTGCCGGTAACTATGCAGATTTCTTGAGACAATCACTTCATCTACAACGTTATTGAATGCATGTCATTAAATTAAATCAAGAATCTGATTAAGTTCACAGTAAATATAAATCTTTAATGGCTATTTTTCTACTACTCGGCTACGAAATAAGCATATGGCCAATGGAGGCTCACTGTAACTTAAAGACAGTTGTAACACCTATCGTATTAGCCCAACAATGGAATCTGATAAATTGTTTATCATGAGTCGTAGATGGTCTCTTTAATGAGGTCCCACGTACCTGAAAAAGCATGATACTGACATCATACACAAACAAAGGAAAGCCCGTTAAATAATCACGCAAAGTCCGTTTACACATCGGGTCGAGAGTGTCCCGAAGCTGTGAAACACACGGCGCCGGCTACAACGATCAAACAGCCGTATTTGCATTGGCCGAGCAATTACATCGACGCACTTAGCGCTACAAAGAACTGGGCCGTGGTGAGACAACGAAACGCCATTTGACACTTCCTGTTTCCGTCCACAATCGTTGTATGTTCATTAGACTAAAAACATTGTGCAAAAATAGTGCTTTTGTGTTTTTAAACGACTATGAAGTAAAAGTTCCAACACACGTTTGTCAATTAAGCGGTACGTTCTCATTGATTGGTCTCAAGACAGAAGAATACTGGTTTGTGACGTCATCATTCACTGGATCATTAGATGGAACTTCAGGTCACTGCGTTAATATATTATTGTCTTTGGATTAGCGAATGTTTACTTGTGTACCTAGTATATTTAAGTGCTAAGCACCTAGCTACTCAATGTGAATAAACGATGAAATAAGAGGAAGGTGCCACAGTCTTACGGTGTAACGGTAACTTTTTACAAAATCTCCAATTTTAAGGGATCACCGATCGATATAACTTAATCTTTGTATGATTAAAAGGAAAAACTTTAATACAAAATTAGTTCCATGCGCAATTACATATATTTTGTCTATTTAGTTATTATAATAAATAAAACGTATATTTAAACGTACTGGTTAAACTTTGTAAGTTGCGGCCAAATATGTCCCATATCCAACTAAAACAAATGATCGTTGATCGTTCATAAATGGAACATGCTTTTTTAGTCTGTGTGTGTTATCCGGCGCTAATCGAAAACGTTCTGGGTGATTAATCGCGGGGGGCGAGTCCAAGTCGACAGTGACGATCAAGAAGATTGATGTGCGAAGCGATAGCCTGTTGCCGCTATTAAGAGTCAAGCCCTCTCGCGAATGCTCATGATCGTCTATTGACACCACAGCGATTAACGTCATTACATCTCAGGCACACGTGTGGGCACCACTTACTAATACTTCAGATTCTAATGAAATCGAAACAAATATTCTACGAGAGCTAAGCAGAATGTTATTCATGAATAATGATAAATTTACTTTGAAAGTCCTTGACCTATTAACTAAAGCTATGCTTAGGGACTTTAACTAATACAATGGGGCTTTAAACATTATAGGCTTTAAATTAAAAGTAAGAAAAATTCTTGAAATATAAAGTATTATACATATATAATTTTGCTACTCGAAGCTTACCCAATTACATCAGTTAACGATTCACACGGAACTTCATAACATTATGCATACGAATTATCACAAAACATCGACAGTATTACAAGGGTCTAATATCCACTCAAGTAGAACAAGTCAAATTGTTGTGTATATACCGGGAATATTATCATAACAGGGTCCCGTGTATTGTCGCCCACAAAACGCCATATTTCAATCACAAAACTCGGTGATAATCTCCGTAATCTCTATTGTGAACTGCCAATTACGAACTCTCCCCTTCCGCTTGAATAAATAAATAAATCTTTTGAAATCATTATCGTTAAACCGTGGTAACCGCAACAAAAAAAGATAATATTATTTTCCCATATTTATGGAGTCTTTTGTAAGTCCGATTTAAAGTTGACCTGAATTCAGGCGAAAATTTTTGGTGATTTAAAATAGTGTGATTATTTTATAACGCTGCTAAGTATGGGCTAAAATTTGGATTTGAAACTGAAGTTTTGCAAACTGGCTTTTCTAATGTATTTTTTCTATTCCATTGTTTAACGCGGGAAATGTATTTGCCAAATTTGTTTTCACCGAATAAATAATTGTTTTTGTTTTTCAAAAATACTGAATTCTTATCCGTTTTTATTAATTAAACAAATGCATAATGTACATCTAGCTAGATCATAATGGTAAATATAAACTACTCCACTACTACATATATACATACTCATGCAATAAAAAAAACTACATGTACCTATAATAGTGTCTACTAATATTATTTATTAATCAAATTGTTTGTATTCCTTATTATAATTATATTACATACATATTATTTGTATGAAATGTATTTACCCTTATTATACGTAGAAATAATTAAAAGAATTAAGGGCAAAGACATAAAATGAATAGCTGGACTGCACGGTTGGCCTAGTGGTTTAAGTGGTCGCCACACCGCTTCCTACTGCGCCAAGTGTTGTGGGTTCAAATCCTACATGGGACAACACTTTGTGACATCCATAAATTGTTGTTCTAAGTTTGGGTGTACTTTGTGTCGGTTTCATGTATGTTTGTAAAGTCCCTTGCAACACAGGAATGTATATTCCTAATGCCGGAGTTGTCTTTTAAAAAGAAATAAAGAAAAGAAGAGCTTAATAGCAATAAAACGATACACTTATGATGTCATTGAGCATAATACCAATGGTAACTGGCATTCAACTTACGGCTATTAAATTGAACTTTCTAAGGTTTTTTAATATGCATATAAAAATGAGGCTAAGCTATTTAAAAACGTGATATAAAACTATATATAGTTAGTTATAACTATAACTTTATCTTATATATTATGGTATTGAATTTATTTTTAAGTATGTTTATGTATTATTTGTGTAATTTATTCCCTTATGTAACAAATCTATGTTTACTATAAAACGTATGTACGTATGTACTGAGCTAAATTCTACTTATACACCATTATGCACCTAGCCCCTCATATCTTTATATCACTTCAAAGGTTGACTGGTAGAGAATGCCCAATGGCATTAAGTCCGCCTATGTACAATATGTGCATTAAGCTTAAATAAATAAATAAAAATAAATATATTAAATGTTAAAATAATTAAAAAATGTGTAATGTTTTTAATGATCGATGTTATAAAATTGAGTACATAGCTGCACATTAAAGTTGCGTATTTACGATCAATTTTACATCAACCAATGACTTGCTTGTGTACAGTGTCGTCAAGATGTCGTAGCCCCATTCATGTGGCTTTATCGATTTAACCTTTAACTCAAGGTGCTTTTAAATCAATTGTAATGTAACATGCATTTAAGTGTATGCTGTTGATGTAAAGTAAATTGATTATAGACAATTTAGTTTGTGCTTTTTAACTTTAACCTTCTATTTAATAATTTAATTCTATGTAAAATGATAATCAGTTATACATCTTGTAATAGGTCTTTTAATGAACATTCTAATGATACAAAATTTTTATATAGTCCTTAAACATTTTTTTTTTGGAAATCGTCATTTCAATGACGTGACAGTGCACCGTATTTGCAAAAAATGGTTTGACTGATAAGAAGTTATATTGATAAGCTATTATTGAATTTAATATTTACCTCCTTATGAATGTTGCAACACTCTTAAAATTGTATATGCTAAAAAACTTGATCTTTGCCTTCCTATGAGGCAATTAAGATCATAGAACAGGGGGCGGTTGCCTGTTATTTGTTTTTTTACTGGATAACAATTGACTACAAAAGAAGAATATTAAAAACCAGCCCATATTAACTTTTAAAAATAAAATTATGTAAGTGTGGTAAATAACTAAATTGTCCACAAAGAATGGCAAACACATCGAATATTGCAATAAATCAATGCCTCAATATTGACTCGACAGTATATGGGACAAGGTGTTGTCATAATGTTTGTATTAGAAACATTCGATTCTGACACACAGAAACTATTCTGAGAGGCTATTGTGTTCACGAATGCAGATTTATGAAGTTTTATAAAACCTGCTTAGTAGTAAGATGGACAAACTGAATAAAAACCCGTGTATGATATTAAAAATATTACGATTAGACGAACCTGGTATTAAAATAATTTTAGAAATAATAATCATTAAAAACCATGAACAAATATTTTAAAATACAAGCAAAACTTACTATAGACAGATAAGTTTAAAATGTGTAACATTTAACATCTCATCTACTATCTAGTCGCCAAAACACTGCGTGTGTTTATTATTCAAATTAAAAAGCACGTGCTTCCTACTTCCTGTTACACGTTTCCGTTATATATATATATATATATATATATATATATATATATATATATATAT